>OV179173.1:0-15373 GCA_921972225.1 Euplexia lucipara | reverse complement strand
TTAATTTATTTTAAATAATATTAAAAATAAAATTATTATTATTCAAATAATAAATCTAAATAAATAAATTTTAAAATTATTTATTTGATAAACATTATAAAAAATAGAATATTTTTTTAAAATTTTTATTATTCCATACCCTCTATATAACTCTCTTCAACCTAAATCAATATTTTTAGATAAATTTTGAGCAAAACTTAAAAAATAATATCTTAAACCATAAGTAGATAAATTAGGTATAAATCATATTAAACATAAAAAATTTCTTAAATTATAAGTAATAATAAATTTATTAATAGAATAAATTTTTATATTTCTAATAAAATAACCTATTAATCCTCCAATTAAACTAACATAAAATTACTATTATTTTTAAATTAAAAGGTAAATAAATTATATAAGGATATGAAAAAATCATTCATCTTAAAAATCTTCCTCTAATAATACTTATAAATAATAAAATAAATATTCTTTTTAATATAATATAATCTTCATCATATAAATTATAAATTCTTAATAAATTATAATCATTAATTATCAAATATATAATTAAACGAAAAGTATAAAATATAGTTAAACCTGTAGAAAAATAGTATATAAAAAAAAAATTCTTAAATTTAAATTTCTAAATCTTACTAATTCTAAAATTAAATCTTTAGAATAAAATCCAGCTAAAAAAGGAATTCCACATAAAGCTATATTAGAAATATTTATACATAAAGAAGTTAAAGGAATATATAATGTAATTCCTCCTATAAAACGAATATCTTGAATATCATTTATTATATGAATAATGACTCCTGCACATATAAATAATAAAGCTTTAAATATAGCATGAGTTAATAAATGAAAAAAAGCTAAATCAGGTAACCCTATTCTTAAAATTCTTATTATTAAACCTAATTGTCTTAAAGTTGATAAAGCAATAATTTTTTTTTAAATCAAATTCATAATTAGCGGAAATTCCAGCTATAAATATAGTTAATCCTGATAATAATAATAATAATTTTAAAAAAAATATATCTAATAATAATAAATTAAAACGAATTAATAAATAAACCCCAGCCGTTACTAAAGTAGAAGAATGTACTAAAGCTGATACAGGAGTAGGTGCAGCTATAGCTGCAGGTAATCAAGATCTGAAAGGAATTTGAGCTCTTTTAGTTATTGCGGCTATAATAATTAATCTTCTAATTATTTTTATTTCTCAATCATTTTTTATAAATTCTAAATAAAAAATATAATTTCAACTACCATAATTCATTAATCAAGAAATTACTATTAAAATAAGAACATCACCAATTCGATTTCTTAAAGCTGTTAATATACCCGCATTATAAGATTTTAAATTTTGATAATAAATTACTAAACAATAAGAAACTAATCCTAAACCATCTCAACCTAATAAAATTCTAATAATATTTGGTCTAATAATTAATAATATTATAGAGAAAACAAATAATAAAACTAAAATAATAAATCGCATTAAATTTAATTCAGATCTTATATATCTTTTTCTATAATAAATAACAACAGAAGAAATTAAAAAAAACAAATATTATAAATAACAAAGATATTCAATCTAATAAAATTGATATAACAATTATTATTGAATTAAAAGAAATAATTTCTCATTCTAATAAAATTACTATATTATTTATAATAAAATAAATTATAAAAAAAAAAATTATCTTATTATAAATAAAAAAATAAAAGAAATAAAACAAACTGAATATTTTATATTATTAATAATTTAAAATGAATTTATTCATATTTTTGACACCACAAATCAATATTTTTATTTAAATTATTTAAATAAAATCAAATTATTCTATAATCAATTTTTAAAACTAATATATTTAAAGGTAATCAATGTAATATTAATATTAAATACTCTCGAGAAACCCCTGTATAATATCTATAAATACCTGAATAATATTTTCCATGTTGAATAAACGAATATAAATATAAACTATACCCAGCTCTAAAAAAAGAAATTAATATTAACATTAACATAGAAATTCAAGATCATCTTATTAATCTATTAATTAAACTAATTTCTCCTATAAGATTTAATCTAGGGGGAGCAGCTATATTTGAAGATATTAATAAAAATCATCATAATCTTATAGAAGGTATAAAATTTATTATACCCTTATTAATATATAATCTTCGTCTATGTAAACGTTCATATCTAATATTAGCTAAACAAAATATACCAGATGAACATAAACCATGACCAATTATTAAAATATAAGAACCAATAAATCCTCAATAATTTATTACTATAATTCCTCTAATAACAATTCTTATATGAGCTACAGAAGAATAAGCAATTAATGATTTAATATCTACTTGACAAAAACATTTTAATCTAATATAAAAACCCCCAATTAAACTAATAACAATTATAATATAATTTAATTTTAAATTAATTTCCTGTAAAAAAATTAATAATCGTAATAACCCATACCCTCCTAATTTTAATATAATTCCAGCTAAAATTATTGATCCAGAAACAGGAGCTTCTACATGAGCTTTAGGTAATCACAAATGAACAAAATATATAGGTATTTTTACTAAAAAAGCTAAAATCATAGAAAAATATAATATATAAATATTTAAATTATAAAATTTTAAAAAATAAATCATTATACAATTTATTTCATTAAAAATATAAAAAATTCCTATTAATAAAGGTAAAGAAACAAATAAAGTATAAAATAATAAATATATTCCCGCTTGAATTCGCTCAGGTTGATAACCTCAACCAATAATTAATAGTAAAGTAGGAATTAATCTACCCTCAAAAAATAAATAAAATATAAATATATTTATTGTTCTAAAAGTTAAATATAATATAATCAGTAAAAAAATAATATTAAATAAAAAAAAGTTAATATAAAAATTCATTTTATTTAAATTTTCTCTAGCTATAATTATTAAAATAGAAATTCAAATTCTTAATAAAATTAAACCATAAGATATAATATCGCAAGATATTATATAACTTATATTACAAAATAAATTTAATCTTATTCTTAAATTTATAAATAAAAATATTATTAAAAATAATATTATTTGAACCATTCAAAATATATTTTTTATAAAACAAAAAGGAATTATAAAAATTATTATAATTAAAAATTTTATCATTATTATTATTATTTATTTTATTATTTATCTATAATAATTTATATATATATATATATATATTTATAATAAACTAAATCTTTGAAAATAATCATTTCCATGAGTACGAATTATAGAAACTAAAATAGATAATCCTAAAGCTCCTTCACACACTGAAAAAACTAAAAATACTATTAACATGTATAAATCATAATCAATTAATCTTATATAAATTAATATAAAAAAAAAAATTCTTAAAACAATAAATTCTAATCTAAGCAAAACAATTAATAAATGCTTATGTTTTGAAATAAAAATTAAATTTCCAATAACAAATATTAAAATAAAAATAATTCATATATTTAAAATTATCATTTGTTTTTATAGTTTATTTTAAAATATTGGTCTTGTAAATCAAAGTTAAGTTATTTACTTTAAAAACTTCAAAGAAAAAGAATTTCTTTATCAATAATCTCCAAAATTATTATTTTAATTAAACTATTCTTTGATTTGAAATCATAAAATTAATTTTTTCTTTATTATTAATTATAATTTCTTTTTTTATATTATTTTTAAATAATCCTTTATCTATAGGATTAATAATTTTAATTCAAACTTTATTAACTTGTTTATTATCAGGAATATTAATTAAAACTTATTGATTTTCTTATATTTTATTTCTCACTTTTCTAGGAGGTTTATTAGTATTATTTATTTATGTGTCTAGAATTGCCTCAAATGAAATATTTAAATTTAAAATTAATATAAAAAAATTATTTATATCATTTTTAATTATAATAATTTTTATTCAATTCATATATATAAATAATATTTATTGAATAAACTTATCAATTAATTCAGATATAAATAATTTTTCTGAATTGATATTATTTTTTAATAATGAAAATAAAATTAATTTAACAAAATTATATAATAATCAAACATTTTTAATTATAATAATAATAGTAATTTATTTATTTATCACTTTAATTGCTATTGTAAAAATTACTAATATTTTTTACGGACCTATTCGATCAATTTTAAATTAATATTAATGATAAATAAATTTATTACCTTACGAAAAACTCATCCTATTATTAAAATTATTAATGGTTCATTAATCGATTTACCTTCACCTTCTAATATTTCAGCTTGATGAAATTTTGGATCTTTATTAGCTTTATGTTTAATTATTCAAATTTTAACGGGATTATTTTTAACTATATATTATACAGCAAATATTGAAACAGCATTTTATAGAGTTAATTATATTTGTCGAAATGTTAATTATGGTTGATTAATCCGAACTCTTCATGCTAATGGAGCTTCATTTTTTTTTATTTGTATTTATTTACATATTGGTCGAGGAATTTATTATGAATCTTTCAATTTAAAATATACTTGAATAGTAGGAGTAATTATTTTATTTTTATTAATAGCAACAGCATTCATAGGTTATGTTTTACCATGAGGACAAATATCATTTTGAGGAGCAACAGTTATTACTAATCTATTATCAGCTATTCCTTCATTAGGGGTAATATTAGTAAATTGAATTTGAGGGGGATTTGCTGTAGATAATGCAACTTTAACTCGATTTTATACATTTCATTTTCTTTTACCATTTATTATTTTAATAATAACAATAATTCATTTATTATTTTTACATCAAACAGGTTCTAATAATCCCTTAGGATTAAATAGTAATTTAGATAAAATTCCATTTCATCCTTTTTTTACTTTTAAAGATTTAATTGGATTTATTATTTTATTATTTTTATTAACAATTTTAACTTTAACAAATCCCTATTTATTAGGAGATCCTGATAATTTTATTCCAGCTAATCCATTAGTAACTCCAGTTCATATTCAACCAGAATGATATTTTTTATTTGCTTATGCAATTTTACGATCAATTCCAAATAAATTAGGGGGTGTAATTGCTTTAGTAATATCTATTTTAATTTTAATTATTTTACCTTTTACTTTTAATAAAAAAATTCAAGGAATCCAATTTTATCCTATTAATCAAATTATATTTTGATCTATAACAAGAATTGTTATCTTATTAACTTGAATTGGGGCTCGACCAGTAGAAGACCCTTATATTATTACAGGACAATTATTAACAATTTTATATTTTTCTTATTTTATTATAAACCCATTTATTAATAAATATTGAGATAATTTATTATTTAATTAACAAATAATTAATGAGCTTGTTATAAGCATTTGTTTTGAAAACTTAAGAAAGAATTTTATTTCTATTAATTTTATACTAAAAAAAATTAAATTATAATAAAAAAATTTTAAAGCCTAAAAAAAATAATAAAAAATTTAAAGAAATTGGTAAATATCTTTTTCAAGCTAAATATATTAATTTATCATACCGATAACGAGGTAAAGTTCCTCGAACTCAAATAAATAAAAAAGAAATAAATCTTAATTTTAAATAAAATATTACTCTTAAATTAAAACCCCCTATATATATTAAAACAAATAATATACTTATAAATAAAATTCTTGAATATTCTGCTAAAAAAATTAAAGCAAATCCACCTCTTCTATATTCAATATTAAAACCTGAAACTAATTCTCTTTCCCCTTCAGCAAAATCAAAAGGAGTTCGATTAGTTTCAGCTAATCTTGATCTTATTCAACATAAACTTAAAGGAAATATTATAATAATAAATCAAATAAATTCCTGATAATAAAAAAATTTTACTAAATTAAAATCTATAATTATTACAATTCTTGATATTAAAATTAAAGCCAAACTAACTTCATAAGAAATAGTTTGAGCCACAGAACGTAATCCTCCTAATAATGCATAATTAGAATTAGAAGATCAACCAGCAATTATAACTCTATAAACCCTCTAATCTAGTACAACATAAAAAAAAACAAAATCCCTAAATTAAATCTAATTAAATTAAAATAATAAGGGATTAATAACCAAATTATTAAAGATAAAATAAATCTTACTACAGGAGAAAAATAATATCTAATATAATTAGAAAAATTAGGATAAGTTTGTTCTTTAGTAAATAATTTAATAGCATCAGAGAAAGGTTGTAAAATCCCAATTAATCCCACTTTATTAGGACCTTTACGAATCTGAATATATCCTAATACTTTCCGTTCTAATAAAGTTAAGTAAGCTACCCCTACTAAAACCCCAATAATTAAAATTAATAATCCAATTATAATTATATAAATATCAAATGTAAACATTTACTATATATATAATTTAATTATACATTAATGATTTCTAAAATCATCACATTTTTCTGCCAAAATAGTAATATATATATATATATGTATATATATTATTTAATATTTAATTAATTATTTATAAATAATTTTATTAAAATTCAAAAATATAAATTTAATTTAAATATTTAATCCTTTCGTACTAAAATATTTTATTTTTTAAAAGATAGAAACCAACCTGGCTTACACCGGTTTGAACTCAGATCATGTAAGATTTTAATGATCGAACAGATCAAAAATTTTAAACTTCTGCATTTATATTTTATCTTAATCCAACATCGAGGTCGCAAACTCTTTTTTTTATTTGAACTAAAAAAAAAAATTACGCTGTTATCCCTAAGGTAATTTTTTCTTATAATCAATAATATTGGATCATTTAATCATTTATATATGTTTTCTATAAAAAAAGTTTTATTTATTTTTCTATCACCCCAATAAAATAAATAATTTAATTTTAATTTATTTTTATATTTATAATCTTAATTAATTTATTTATAAAACTCTATAGGGTCTTCTCGTCTTTTTAATTCATTTTAACTTTTTAATTAAAAAATTAAATTCTAAATTTAATTAAGAGACAGTTTATATTTCATCCAATCTTTCATACAAGTCATCAATTAAATGACTAATGATTATGCTACCTTTGTACAGTCAATATACTGCAGCCCTTTAATTTATTAATCAGTGGGCAGATTAGACTTTATATTATTTCAAAAAGACATGTTTTTGATAAACAAGTGAATATAAAATTTTGCCGAATTCCTTTTAATTAATTTTTATAAAATTAATTATTTTATTAAAATATTTTTATACTAATTTTATCATTATAACAAATTTTATTAAATGTAAAATTTCTTTTTTATAAAATATATAAAATTATATTAAATTTTATTTTAAATGAAATTATTTATAATAAATTAAATTTTTTTTACAATATAAATAATAAAAATTTCAATTTAATTTATATTTAAATTTATATAAATTTAAATTAAAGCTTATCCCTTAAAATATAATATTAAAAAAAAAAAAAAATTAATTAATTAATTTTTTTTTTTTTTAATAAAAAATTAAATTTTTTTCTAAAAAAACTAGATATATTTAAAAACGATTAACATTTCATTTCCAATTAATTATTTAAAATATTTATGCAACAATAACTTTATTAATTAATTATCTCTTTTAAATTCGAGAATTTTTTTTTCAAAAATTTTTTTTAATAAACTCTGATACCCAAGATACATTAAATTAAAATTACTTTTAATTAATTTTTTTTTTCATATATTTCAAAATTCTTTCACAATACTAATTTATTATAAATTATTAAATTTTTTCTTTAAAAATACTTTAACCCCCCATTTAAAATATATTTATTAAAAATTTTTTTATTATAATATTTAATTCAATTAATTTTCACCCTCAAATTAATTAATTTTAATATCTTTTCAATGTAAATGAAATACTTAATTTCAAGCTCTAATTTGTTCTTTCTAGAAACACTTTCCAGTACCCCTACTTTGTTACGACTTATTTCAACTTATTAATATTTATATGAAAGCGACGGGCAATATGTACATATTTTAATTTTTAATCATTTTTTTAAATTAAATAAAATTACATTTAAATCCAATTTCAATTAATTATTACAAAATAATATTCATTTAAATAAATTTATTGTAATCCATTATATTCTTAATTATAATCTGCATCTTGATCTGATTTAAATTTAAATAAAAATTTTAAAATATTAATTTTATTAAAAAATATTTTTTTAACAACGATATACAAAATTATAAATTAAGTAAATTTATTCGTGGATTATCAATTATTAAACAGATTCCTCTAAATGAACTAAAATACCGCCAAATTATTTAAGTTTCAATAAATAATTATTTACTATTTTAGTGTTAAAATTTAAATTTTTATAATAGGGTATCTAATCCTAGTTTTTTATAAAATTTATTAAATCATAATTAAACTATAAAATTTTATTAAATTAAAATTTCACCTAATAATTTAAAATTTTTAATATTTCAAAAACTATTTATTAATTACTAATAAAATTTAATTTAATTTTTGTTTAACCGCAACTGCTGGCACAAAATTTGTTACTAATTAAAATATTACTAAATCTTAATTTCTTAAATAATTTAATATTAATTACTACTAATAAATTTAATTATTATTTAAATAATATAAAATATATACTAAAATTTATATGTAAAATAAATTTTAAATAAATTTAAAAACCATAAAAAATTTATTTATATACAAATTTTCTAAAATAGATTTTTTTTTTTTTTTTTTTTATATTAAAATATTTAATATAAATTATTAAATATTAAATAATTTTCTTTTTTTCTCTTTATAATATTAATATTAAAAACTATATTCAAGAATTAAACAATATATATTCATTAAAATTACAATATATTAATATAATTAATTTTAATTTTTTAATTATTTAATGTATATATATATATATTAATATATTAAATTTTTATATATATATATATATATATATATAATTAAATAATAATTTAAATTATTACTTAAACCGTTTTTAATAAATTTACATATAAATAAAAGTTAAAAATAAGCTAAATTAAGCTTTTGGGTTCATACCCCAACTATAAAGGAAATACCTTTTTTTTAAAAATAAAGTGCCTGATAAAAAGGATTATTCTGATAGGATAAATTAAGTAAATTAATTACCTTTATTATATTTTATAGAATTAAACTATATCTAATAATATCAAAAATTATTGTGCATCTTACACTAAAATATAAATATTGAATTTTTTTAAAATTCTTTTAAAGAAATAAAAATTTCTTATTTTAAATTTTTTTTATAATTAATTCCAATAAAATATTTTTCTTATTTATTTTATTTTTTAGAACTTTAATTGCTATTTCTTCTAATTCATGATTTGGATGTTGAATTGGATTAGAAATTAATCTTTTAAGATTTATCCCCCTAATTTCTAATTCCAATAATTTATTATCAACTGAAGCATCTCTAAAATATTTTTTAACACAATCTATTGCCTCAATTAATTTTTTATTTACAATTTTAATAAAATTAATTTTTATAAAAAATTTTGAAATAAATAACTTTATTTCTATTATAATAAATTCTTCTATACTTATAAAAATAGGAAGAACCCCCTTTCACTTCTGATTTCCTAATATTATTGAAGGTTTATCTTGATTTAATAGTTTTATTTTAATAACTTGACAAAAAATTACCCCTATAATTATTTTATCTTATTATTTAAATAATAATTTTATTATTTTAATTATTTTAATAAATATTATTATTGGAGCTATTGGGGGATTAAATCAAACTTCTTTACGTAAATTAATGGCCTTTTCATCTATTAATAATTTAGGATGAATAATTTCTTCTATAATAATCAGAGAAAGATTATGATTTTTTTTATATTTTTTATATATTCATTTATAATTAGAATTATATGTTTTTTATTTTATATTTTAAATATATATTTTATTAATCAATTATTTATTAATAATATAAATTTTTTTATTAAAATTAATTTATTAATTAATTTTCTTTCTTTAGGGGGTCTCCCCCCTTTTATTGGATTTTTCCCAAAATGAATTATTATTAATTTTTTAATTAATAATAATATATTTATAATAATTTTTATTTTTATTATAATAAGATTAATTATATTATTTTTTTATATTCGTATTAGATATTCTGCATTTATATTTAATTATTTAAAAATAAAATGATTTAAAATTTTTATTAAAAATAATTATTTTTTAATAATTAATTTATTTTCATTTATTTCTTTATTTGGGATAATTTTTAGAACATTTTTTTTTTTATTAAGGTTTTAAGTTAAATTAAACTAATAATCTTCAAAATTATTTATAAAGAAATTAGTCTTTAAGCCTTAATAGAAATTTTCTATTCCTTAAAATTTGCAATTTTATATCATTTTTGAATATAAAGCTTAATATTTTATAATAAAAGAGAAATTTCTCGTAAATAAATTTACAATTTATCGCTTATACTCAGCCATTTTATTTAGCGAAAATGACTTTATTCAACAAATCATAAAGATATTGGAACATTATATTTTATTTTTGGAATTTGAGCTGGTATAGTTGGTACATCATTAAGATTATTAATTCGAGCTGAATTAGGAAACCCAGGATCTTTAATTGGAGATGATCAAATTTATAATACTATTGTTACAGCTCATGCTTTTATTATAATTTTTTTTATAGTTATACCTATTATAATTGGAGGATTTGGTAATTGACTTGTCCCATTAATATTGGGAGCCCCCGATATAGCATTTCCTCGAATAAATAATATAAGTTTCTGACTTCTTCCACCCTCATTAACTTTATTAATTTCAAGAAGAATTGTAGAAAGTGGGGCAGGAACAGGATGAACAGTTTACCCACCCCTTTCATCTAATATTGCCCATGGAGGAAGATCTGTTGATTTAGCTATTTTTTCTCTTCACTTAGCTGGAATTTCTTCTATCTTAGGAGCTATTAATTTTATTACCACAATTATTAATATACGATTAAATAATTTATCCTTTGATCAAATACCTTTATTCATCTGAGCTGTAGGAATTACTGCATTTCTTCTTTTATTATCTTTACCAGTTTTAGCTGGAGCTATTACAATACTTTTAACAGATCGAAATTTAAATACATCCTTTTTTGACCCTGCTGGAGGAGGAGATCCAATTCTTTATCAACATTTATTTTGATTTTTTGGTCACCCAGAAGTTTATATTTTAATTTTACCAGGATTTGGGATAATTTCCCATATTATTTCACAAGAAAGAGGAAAAAAAGAAACATTTGGATGTTTAGGAATAATTTATGCTATATTAGCAATTGGATTATTAGGATTTATTGTTTGAGCACATCACATATTTACAGTAGGAATAGATATTGATACTCGAGCCTATTTTACATCAGCAACTATAATTATTGCTGTACCAACCGGTATTAAAATTTTTAGTTGATTAGCTACTTTTCATGGAACACAAATTAATTATTCTCCTTCTATTTTATGAAGTTTAGGGTTTGTATTTTTATTTACAGTAGGTGGATTAACTGGTGTAATTTTATCAAACTCATCAATTGATATTATATTACATGATACTTATTATGTAGTAGCTCATTTTCATTATGTTTTATCTATAGGAGCTGTATTTGCTATTTTAGGGGGATTTATTCATTGATACCCTTTATTTACAGGATTATCTTTAAACCCCTACCTTTTAAAAATTCAATTTTTTATTATATTTATTGGAGTAAATTTAACTTTTTTTCCCCAACATTTTTTAGGATTAGCCGGATATACCTCGACGATATTCAGATTATCCTGATTCTTATATTTCTTGAAATATTATTTCATCTTTAGGATCTTATATTTCATTATTAGCTATCATATTTATATTAATTATTATTTGAGAATCCTTAATTAATCAACGAATTGCTTTATTTTCTTTAAATTTATCTTCCTCAATTGAATGATACCAAAATTTACCCCCAGCTGAACATTCATATAATGAATTACCTATTTTAAGAAATTTTTTCTAATATGGCAGATTATATGTAATGGATTTAAACCCCATTTATAAAGGAATATCCTTTTTTTAGAAATTGCAACATGATCAAATCTTAATTTACAAAATGGAGCTTCTCCTTTAATAGAACAAATTATTTTTTTCCATGATCATACTTTAATTATTCTTATTATAATTACAATTTTAGTGGGATATTTAATATCAAGACTTTTATTTAATAAATATATTAATCGATTTTTATTAGAAGGACAAATAATTGAATTAATTTGAACTATTTTACCAGCAATTACTTTAATTTTTATTGCTTTACCCTCATTACGATTATTATATTTATTAGATGAATTAAATAATCCTTTAATTACCTTAAAATCTATTGGCCATCAATGATATTGAAGTTATGAATATTCAGATTTTCATAATATTGAATTTGATTCTTATATAATTCCATCTAATGAAATAACTTTAAATAATTTTCGCTTATTAGATGTTGATAATCGTATTATTTTACCTATAAATAATCAAATTCGAATTATAGTAACAGCTACAGATGTAATTCACTCTTGAACTATTCCTTCATTAGGGGTAAAAGTAGATGCTAACCCAGGTCGTCTTAACCAAACTAATTTTTTTATTAATCGTCCTGGTATTTTTTATGGACAGTGTTCAGAAATTTGTGGTGCAAATCATAGATTTATACCTATTGTAATTGAAAGAATCTCAATTAAAAATTTTATTAATTGAATTAATAATTATTCTTCATTAGATGACTGAAAGCAAGTACTGGTCTCTTAAACCATTTTATAGTAAATTAGCATTTACTTCTAATGATTGTTTAAAGAATTAGTTAAACTATAACATAAATATGTCAAATTTAAATTATTACTATGTAATATTCTTTTATTCCACAAATAATACCAATTAATTGATTAATTTCTTTTTTCTTTTTTTTATTAATTTATTTAATTTTTAATATTATAAATTATTATATTTTTAATAAAAAAATCTTAAATAAAAATAATAATTTAAATATTAAATTTAAAAATTTAAATTGAAAATGATAAGCAATTTATTTTCAATTTTTGATCCTTCAACTAATTTATTTAATATACCTTTAAATTGAATTAGAACAATTTTAGGAATTATATTTATTCCCTATTCATTTTGATTAATTCCTAATCGTCATTTTTATTTTTGAAATTTTATTTTATTAAAACTTCATAATGAATTTAAAACTTTATTAAAAAATAACTATTTTCAAGGTTCAACTTTTATTTTTATTTCAATATTTTCATTTATTATATTTAATAATTTTTTAGGTTTATTTCCCTATATTTTTACTAGAACAAGCCATTTAACATTATCTTTATCAATTTCTCTTCCTTTATGATTAAGTTTTATAATATATGGATGAATTAATAATTCTCAACATATATTTATTCATATAATTCCCCAAGGAACACCTTCTATTTTAATACCATTTATAGTATTAATTGAAACTATTAGAAATATTATTCGACCAGGGACATTAGCTGTTCGTCTAACTGCTAATATAATTGCAGGACATTTATTAATAACTTTATTAAGAGGAACAGGACCAATAATAAGATCATATTTTATTATTTTTTTAATTATTATTCAAATTTTATTATTAATTTTAGAATCAGCAGTTGCAATTATTCAATCGTATGTAATTGCTATTTTAAGAACATTATATTCTAGAGAAGTAAATTAATGAAAACAAATTTTAATCATCCATTTCATTTAGTAGATTATAGACCATGACCTTTAACTGGAGCTATTGGAGTTATAGTTCTTGTTACAGGAATAGTAAAATGATTTCATAATTTTAATATAAATTTATTAATATTAGGTTATTTAATTGTTATTTTAACAATATATCAATGATGACGAGATATTTGTCGTGAAGGAACATTACAAGGTAAACATACAATTTTAGTTGTGAAAGGACTCCGATGAGGAATAATTTTATTTATTGTTTCTGAAATTTTTTTTTTCGTTTCTTTTTTTTGAGCATTTTTCCATAGAAGACTTGCTCCTAATATTGAAATCGGAGCTATTTGACCTCCAACTAATATTATTCCTTTTAACCCCTTCCAAATTCCTTTATTAAACACAATTATTTTAATTAGATCAGGGGTATCTGTAACATGAGCTCATCATGCTATTATAGAAAATAATAATTCACAAATAACTCAAGGTCTTTTTATCACAATTATTTTAGGAATTTACTTTACAATTCTTCAAGCTTACGAATATTTTGAAGCACCTTTTACTATTGCAGATAGAATTTATGGGTCAACATTTTTTATGGCAACAGGATTTCATGGATTACATGTTATTATTGGAACATTATTTCTTTTCATTTGTTTAATTCGTCATCTAAATAATCATTTTTCCAGAAATCATCATTTTGGATTCGAAGCAGCAGCTTGATATTGACATTTTGTAGATGTAGTTTGATTATTCCTTTATATTTCTATTTATTGATGAGGAAATTAATTATTTATATAATATATTTAGTATATTTGACTTCCAATCAAAAAGTTTAATAATTTTAATATAAATAATTATTTTAATAACAACTATTTTTTTAATTATTATGTTAATCTCTAATATTATAATATTTTTATCTATTATTTTATCAAAAAAAACTTTTTCAGATCGAGAAAAATGTTCTCCCTTTGAATGCGGATTTGACCCTAAATCTTCAGCTCGAATTCCATTCTCATTACATTTTTTTTTAATTACTGTAATTTTTTTAATTTTTGATGTAGAAATTGCTCTTATTTTTCCAATTATTCAATTATTTAAATTAGTAAATTTTATTTTTTGAACAAAAATTAGACTTTTTTTCATTTGTATTTTATTATTAGGACTTTATCATGAATGAAATCAAAATATATTAAATTGAACTAATTAAATTAGGATTATAGTTTATTTAAAACATTTGATTTGCATTCAAAAAATATTATAATATAATTTATCTTAAATAAGAAGCAATTTGCATTTAATTTCGACTTAAAAGAAAGAGTTTTATAAAACTCCTTATTTAATTAATTGAAACCAAAAAGAGGTATATCACTGTTAATGATAAAATTGAATTATATTCCAATTAAAAGAAATATAAAGATTAAAATTAAGCTGCTAACTTAATTTTTAGTGGTTAAATTCCATTAATATTTCTATTTATATAGTTTAATTAAAAACTTTACATTTTCATTGTAAAAATAAAATAAATATTTTTATAAATAATAATAATATAATATATATATATATATATATATATATATATATATTATTTAAAGATAATTATATCTCCTTAATATCTTCAATATTATGCTCTAATTTATAAGCTATTTAAA
>CAKLHH010000040.1:0-36354 GCA_921972225.1 Euplexia lucipara | reverse complement strand
CTGTAAATGAAAACTTTTTCGCGTTTTTGTCAATTTAACTTAGTCCAATACGATAGGGGGTGGCTATTTAGGAATTGTCGCGCTGAAAACAGCTTCAAAATGCACCCCCTTGGTTATCGAGTAATTACAATGTATGCAATTGACTACGGGGTATAGGTAGATTTTGTTAGCCGTATAAATTAAAGTGACTACGATTTTTGAGTTTTCTGGTAGCTAGAAGCACGCGCGAGGTGTCAAAAGACGCGTCTCGGCGCGGGCTATCCAACCGATGAAAACACTTACTGTCGCAAGAAGAAAAATTTTGAGTTTTCGTCAAAAAACGTGTTTTTTACAGGAAAAATTTTGAAAATGGCCGAAATTTACACCAAACCAGAACTCCGGGTCGCAGAACGAGCACCAGAATGAAGGTAAGGTAGGTTAGTGTCAATTTTGATTTTTTAATAAATTATTTAACGAGTGGATTTTGAATTAATAATTAATTTAATAAAAACTTTTTGTAAAATTTTACAAGTGTCTGTAAATGAAAACTTTTTCGCGTTTTTGTCAATTTAACTTAGTCAATACGATAGGGGGTGGCTATTTAGGAATTGTCGCGCTGAAAACAGCTTCAAAATGCGCCCCTTGGTTATCGAGTAATTACAATGTATGCAATTGACTACGGGGTATAGGTAGATTTTGTTAGCCGTATAAATTAAAGTGACTACGATTTTTGAGTTTTCTGGTAGCTAGAAGCACGCGCGAGGTGTCAAAAGACGCGTCTCGGCGCGGGCTATCCAACCGATGAAAAACACTTACTGTCGCAAGAAGAAAAATTTTGAGTTTTCGTCAAAAAACGTGTTTTTTACAGGAAAAATTTTGAAAATGGCCGAAATTTACACCAAACCAGAACTCCGGGTCGCAGAACGAGCACCAGAATGAAGGTAAGGTAGGTTAGTGTCAATTTTGATTTTTTAATAAATTATTTAACGAGTGGATTTTGAATTAATAATTAATTTAATAAAAACTTTTTGTAAAATTTTACAAGTGTCTGTAAATGAAAACTTTTTCGCGTTTTGTCAATTTAACTTAGTCAATACGATAGGGGGGTGGCTATTTAGGAATTGTCGCGCTGAAAACAGCTTCAAAATGCGCCCCTTGGTTATCGAGTAATTACAATGTATGCAATTGACTACGGGGTATAGGTAGATTTTGTTAGCCGTATAAATTAAAGTGACTACGATTTTTGAGTTTTCTGGTAGCTAGAAGCACGCGCGAGGTGTCAAAAGACGCGTCTCGGCGCGGGCTATCCAACCGATGAAAAACACTTACTGTCGCAAGAAGAAAAATTTTGAGTTTTCGTCAAAAAACGTGTTTTTTACAGGAAAAATTTTGAAAATGGCCGAAATTTACACCAAACCAGAACTCCGGGTCGCAGAACGAGCACCAGAATGAAGGTAAGGTAGGTTAGTGTCAATTTTGATTTTTTAATAAATTATTTAACGAGTGGATTTTGAATTAATAATTAATTTAATAAAAAACTTTTTGTAAAATTTTACAAGTGTCTGTAAATGAAAACTTTTTCGCGTTTTTGTCAATTTAACTTAGTCAATACGATAGGGGGTGGCTATTTAGGAATTGTCGCGCTGAAAACAGCTTCAAAATGCGCCCCTTGGTTATCGAGTAATTACAATGTATGCAATTGACTACGGGGTATAGGTAGATTTTGTTAGCCGTATAAATTAAAGTGACTACGATTTTTGAGTTTTCTGGTAGCTAGAAGCACGCGCGAGGTGTCAAAAGACGCGTCTCGGCGCGGGCTATCCAACCGATGAAAAACACTTACTGTCGCAAGAAGAAAAATTTTGAGTTTTCGTCAAAAAACGTGTTTTTTACAGGAAAAATTTTGAAAATGGCCGAAATTTACACCAAACCAGAACTCCGGGTCGCAGAACGAGCACCAGAATGAAGGTAAGGTAGGTTAGTGTCAATTTTGATTTTTTAATAAATTATTTAACGAGTGGATTTTGAATTAATAATTAATTTAATAAAAACTTTTTGTAAAATTTTACAAGTGTCTGTAAATGAAAACTTTTTCGCGTTTTTGTCAATTTAACTTAGTCAATACGATAGGGGGTGGCTATTTAGGAATTGTCGCGCTGAAAACAGCTTCAAAATGCGCCCCTTGGTTATCGAGTAATTACAATGTATGCAATTGACTACGGGGTATAGGTAGATTTTGTTAGCCGTATAAATTAAAGTGACTACGATTTTTGAGTTTTCTGGTAGCTAGAAGCACGCGCGAGGTGTCAAAAGACGCGTCTCGGCGCGGGCTATCCAACCGATGAAAAACACTTACTGTCGCAAGAAGAAAAATTTTGAGTTTTCGTCAAAAAACGTGTTTTTTACAGGAAAAATTTTGAAAATGGCCGAAATTTACACCAAACCAGAACTCCGGGTCGCAGAACGAGCACCAGAATGAAGGTAAGGTAGGTTAGTGTCAATTTTGATTTTTTAATAAATTATTTAACGAGTGGATTTTGAATTAATAATTAATTTAATAAAAACTTTTTGTAAAATTTTACAAGTGTCTGTAAATGAAAACTTTTTCGCGTTTTTGTCAATTTAACTTAGTCAATACGATAGGGGGTGGCTATTTAGGAATTGTCGCGCTGAAAACAGCTTCAAAATGCGCCCCTTGGTTATCGAGTAATTACAATGTATGCAATTGACTACGGGGTATAGGTAGATTTTGTTAGCCGTATAAATTAAAGTGACTACGATTTTTGAGTTTTCTGGTAGCTAGAAGCACGCGCGAGGTGTCAAAAGACGCGTCTCGGCGCGGGCTATCCAACCGATGAAAAACACTTACTGTCGCAAGAAGAAAAATTTTGAGTTTTCGTCAAAAAACGTGTTTTTTACAGGAAAAATTTTGAAAATGGCCGAAATTTACACCAAACCAGAACTCCGGGTCGCAGAACGAGCACCAGAATGAAGGTAAGGTAGGTTAGTGTCAATTTTGATTTTTTAATAAATTATTTAACGAGTGGATTTTGAATTAATAATTAATTTAATAAAAACTTTTTGTAAAATTTTACAAGTGTCTGTAAATGAAAACTTTTTCGCGTTTTTGTCAATTTAACTTAGTCAATACGATAGGGGGTGGCTATTTAGGAATTGTCGCGCTGAAAACAGCTTCAAAATGCGCCCCTTGGTTATCGAGTAATTACAATGTATGCAATTGACTACGGGGTATAGGTAGATTTTGTTAGCCGTATAAATTAAAGTGACTACGATTTTTGAGTTTTCTGGTAGCTAGAAGCACGCGCGAGGTGTCAAAAGACGCGTCTCGGCGCGGGCTATCCAACCGATGAAAAACACTTACTGTCGCAAGAAGAAAAATTTTGAGTTTTCGTCAAAAAACGTGTTTTTTACAGGAAAAATTTTGAAAATGGCCGAAATTTACACCAAACCAGAACTCCGGGTCGCAGAACGAGCACCAGAATGAAGGTAAGGTAGGTTAGTGTCAATTTTGATTTTTTAATAAATTATTTAACGAGTGGATTTTGAATTAATAATTAATTTAATAAAAACTTTTTTGTAAAATTTTACAAGTGTCTGTAAATGAAAACTTTTTCGCGTTTTTGTCAATTTAACTTAGTCAATACGATAGGGGGTGGCTATTTAGGAATTGTCGCGCTGAAAACAGCTTCAAAATGCGCCCCTTGGTTATCGAGTAATTACAATGTATGCAATTGACTACGGGGTATAGGTAGATTTTGTTAGCCGTATAAATTAAAGTGACTACGATTTTTGAGTTTTCTGGTAGCTAGAAGCACGCGCGAGGTGTCAAAAGACGCGTCTCGGCGCGGGCTATCCAACCGATGAAAAACACTTACTGTCGCAAGAAGAAAAATTTTGAGTTTTCGTCAAAAAACGTGTTTTTTACAGGAAAAATTTTGAAAATGGCCGAAATTTACACCAAACCAGAACTCCGGGTCGCAGAACGAGCACCAGAATGAAGGTAAGGTAGGTTAGTGTCAATTTTGATTTTTTAATAAATTATTTAACGAGTGGATTTTGAATTAATAATTAATTTAATAAAAACTTTTTGTAAAATTTTACAAGTGTCTGTAAATGAAAACTTTTTCGCGTTTTTGTCAATTTAACTTAGTCAATACGATAGGGGGTGGCTATTTAGGAATTGTCGCGCTGAAAACAGCTTCAAAATGCGCCCCTTGGTTATCGAGTAATTACAATGTATGCAATTGACTACGGGGTATAGGTAGATTTTGTTAGCCGTATAAATTAAAGTGACTACGATTTTTGAGTTTTCTGGTAGCTAGAAGCACGCGCGAGGTGTCAAAAGACGCGTCTCGGCGCGGGCTATCCAACCGATGAAAAACACTTACTGTCGCAAGAAGAAAAATTTTGAGTTTTCGTCAAAAAACGTGTTTTTTACAGGAAAAATTTTGAAAATGGCCGAAATTTACACCAAACCAGAACTCCGGGTCGCAGAACGAGCACCAGAATGAAGGTAAGGTAGGTTAGTGTCAATTTTGATTTTTTAATAAATTATTTAACGAGTGGATTTTGAATTAATAATTAATTTAATAAAAACTTTTTGTAAATTTTACAAGTGTCTGTAAATGAAAACTTTTTCGCGTTTTTGTCAATTTAACTTAGTCAATACGATAGGGGGTGGCTATTTAGGAATTGTCGCGCTGAAAACAGCTTCAAAATGCGCCCCTTGGTTATCGAGTAATTACAATGTATGCAATTGACTACGGGGTATAGGTAGATTTTGTTAGCCGTATAAATTAAAGTGACTACGATTTTTGAGTTTTCTGGTAGCTAGAAGCACGCGCGAGGTGTCAAAAGACGCGTCTCGGCGCGGGCTATCCAACCGATGAAAAACACTTACTGTCGCAAGAAGAAAAATTTTGAGTTTTCGTCAAAAAACGTGTTTTTTACAGGAAAAATTTTGAAAATGGCCGAAATTTACACCAAACCAGAACTCCGGGTCGCAGAACGAGCACCAGAATGAAGGTAAGGTAGGTTAGTGTCAATTTTGATTTTTTAATAAATTATTTAACGAGTGGATTTTGAATTAATAATTAATTTAATAAAAACTTTTTGTAAAATTTTACAAGTGTCTGTAAATGAAAACTTTTTCGCGTTTTTGTCAATTTAACTTAGTCAATACGATAGGGGGTGGCTATTTAGGAATTGTCGCGCTGAAAACAGCTTCAAAATGCGCCCCTTGGTTATCGAGTAATTACAATGTATGCAATTGACTACGGGGTATAGGTAGATTTTGTTAGCCGTATAAATTAAAGTGACTACGATTTTTGAGTTTTCTGGTAGCTAGAAGCACGCGCGAGGTGTCAAAAGACGCGTCTCGGCGCGGGCTATCCAACCGATGAAAAACACTTACTGTCGCAAGAAGAAAAATTTTGAGTTTTCGTCAAAAAACGTGTTTTTTACAGGAAAAATTTTGAAAATGGCCGAAATTTACACCAAACCAGAACTCCGGGTCGCAGAACGAGCACCAGAATGAAGGTAAGGTAGGTTAGTGTCAATTTTGATTTTTTAATAAATTATTTAACGAGTGGATTTTGAATTAATAATTAATTTAATAAAAACTTTTTGTAAAATTTTACAAGTGTCTGTAAATGAAAACTTTTTCGCGTTTTTGTCAATTTAACTTAGTCAATACGATAGGGGGTGGCTATTTAGGAATTGTCGCGCTGAAAACAGCTTCAAAATGCGCCCCCTTGGTTATCGAGTAATTACAATGTATGCAATTGACTACGGGGTATAGGTAGATTTTGTTAGCCGTATAAATTAAAGTGACTACGATTTTTGAGTTTTCTGGTAGCTAGAAGCACGCGCGAGGTGTCAAAAGACGCGTCTCGGCGCGGGCTATCCAACCGATGAAAAACACTTACTGTCGCAAGAAGAAAAATTTTGAGTTTTCGTCAAAAAACGTGTTTTTTACAGGAAAAATTTTGAAAATGGCCGAAATTTACACCAAACCAGAACTCCGGGTCGCAGAACGAGCACCAGAATGAAGGTAAGGTAGGTTAGTGTCAATTTTGATTTTTTAATAAATTATTTAACGAGTGGATTTTGAATTAATAATTAATTTAATAAAAACTTTTTGTAAAATTTTACAAGTGTCTGTAAATGAAAACTTTTTCGCGTTTTTGTCAATTTAACTTAGTCAATACGATAGGGGGTGGCTATTTAGGAATTGTCGCGCTGAAAACAGCTTCAAAATGCGCCCCTTGGTTATCGAGTAATTACAATGTATGCAATTGACTACGGGGTATAGGTAGATTTTGTTAGCCGTATAAATTAAAGTGACTACGATTTTTGAGTTTTCTGGTAGCTAGAAGCACGCGCGAGGTGTCAAAAGACGCGTCTCGGCGCGGGCTATCCAACCGATGAAAAACACTTACTGTCGCAAGAAGAAAAATTTTGAGTTTTCGTCAAAAAACGTGTTTTTTACAGGAAAAATTTTGAAAATGGCCGAAATTTACACCAAACCAGAACTCCGGGTCGCAGAACGAGCACCAGAATGAAGGTAAGGTAGGTTAGTGTCAATTTTGATTTTTTAATAAATTATTTAACGAGTGGATTTTGAATTAATAATTAATTTAATAAAAACTTTTTGTAAAATTTTACAAGTGTCTGTAAATGAAAACTTTTTCGCGTTTTTGTCAATTTAACTTAGTCAATACGATAGGGGGTGGCTATTTAGGAATTGTCGCGCTGAAAACAGCTTCAAAATGCGCCCCTTGGTTATCGAGTAATTACAATGTATGCAATTGACTACGGGGTATAGGTAGATTTTGTTAGCCGTATAAATTAAAGTGACTACGATTTTTGAGTTTTCTGGTAGCTAGAAGCACGCGCGAGGTGTCAAAAGACGCGTCTCGGCGCGGGCTATCCAACCGATGAAAAACACTTACTGTCGCAAGAAGAAAAATTTTGAGTTTTCGTCAAAAAACGTGTTTTTTACAGGAAAAATTTTGAAAATGGCCGAAATTTACACCAAACCAGAACTCCGGGTCGCAGAACGAGCACCAGAATGAAGGTAAGGTAGGTTAGTGTCAATTTTGATTTTTTAATAAATTATTTAACGAGTGGATTTTGAATTAATAATTAATTTAATAAAAACTTTTTGTAAAATTTTACAAGTGTCTGTAAATGAAAACTTTTTCGCGTTTTTGTCAATTTAACTTAGTCAATACGATAGGGGGTGGCTATTTAGGAATTGTCGCGCTGAAAACAGCTTCAAAATGCGCCCCTTGGTTATCGAGTAATTACAATGTATGCAATTGACTACGGGGTATAGGTAGATTTTGTTAGCCGTATAAATTAAAGTGACTACGATTTTTGAGTTTTCTGGTAGCTAGAAGCACGCGCGAGGTGTCAAAAGACGCGTCTCGGCGCGGGCTATCCAACCGATGAAAAACACTTACTGTCGCAAGAAGAAAAATTTTGAGTTTTCGTCAAAAAACGTGTTTTTTACAGGAAAAATTTTGAAAATGGCCGAAATTTACACCAAACCAGAACTCCGGGTCGCAGAACGAGCACCAGAATGAAGGTAAGGTAGGTTAGTGTCAATTTTGATTTTTTAATAAATTATTTAACGAGTGGATTTTGAATTAATAATTAATTTAATAAAAACTTTTTGTAAAATTTTACAAGTGTCTGTAAATGAAAACTTTTTCGCGTTTTTGTCAATTTAACTTAGTCAATACGATAGGGGGTGGCTATTTAGGAATTGTCGCGCTGAAAACAGCTTCAAAATGCGCCCCTTGGTTATCGAGTAATTACAATGTATGCAATTGACTACGGGGTATAGGTAGATTTTGTTAGCCGTATAAATTAAAGTGACTACGATTTTTGAGTTTTCTGGTAGCTAGAAGCACGCGCGAGGTGTCAAAAGACGCGTCTCGGCGCGGGCTATCCAACCGATGAAAAACACTTACTGTCGCAAGAAGAAAAATTTTGAGTTTTCGTCAAAAAACGTGTTTTTTACAGGAAAAATTTTGAAAATGGCCGAAATTTACACCAAACCAGAACTCCGGGTCGCAGAACGAGCACCAGAATGAAGGTAAGGTAGGTTAGTGTCAATTTTGATTTTTTAATAAATTATTTAACGAGTGGATTTTGAATTAATAATTAATTTAATAAAAACTTTTTGTAAAATTTTACAAGTGTCTGTAAATGAAAACTTTTTCGCGTTTTTGTCAATTTAACTTAGTCAATACGATAGGGGGGTGGCTATTTAGGAATTGTCGCGCTGAAAACAGCTTCAAAATGCGCCCCTTGGTTATCGAGTAATTACAATGTATGCAATTGACTACGGGGTATAGGTAGATTTTGTTAGCCGTATAAATTAAAGTGACTACGATTTTTGAGTTTTCTGGTAGCTAGAAGCACGCGCGAGGTGTCAAAAGACGCGTCTCGGCGCGGGCTATCCAACCGATGAAAAACACTTACTGTCGCAAGAAGAAAAATTTTGAGTTTTCGTCAAAAAACGTGTTTTTTACAGGAAAAATTTTGAAAATGGCCGAAATTTACACCAAACCAGAACTCCGGGTCGCAGAACGAGCACCAGAATGAAGGTAAGGTAGGTTAGTGTCAATTTTGATTTTTTAATAAATTATTTAACGAGTGGATTTTGAATTAATAATTAATTTAATAAAAACTTTTTGTAAAATTTTACAAGTGTCTGTAAATGAAAACTTTTTCGCGTTTTTGTCAATTTAACTTAGTCAATACGATAGGGGGTGGCTATTTAGGAATTGTCGCGCTGAAAACAGCTTCAAAATGCGCCCCTTGGTTATCGAGTAATTACAATGTATGCAATTGACTACGGGGTATAGGTAGATTTTGTTAGCCGTATAAATTAAAGTGACTACGATTTTTGAGTTTTCTGGTAGCTAGAAGCACGCGCGAGGTGTCAAAAGACGCGTCTCGGCGCGGGCTATCCAACCGATGAAAAACACTTACTGTCGCAAGAAGAAAAATTTTGAGTTTTCGTCAAAAAACGTGTTTTTTACAGGAAAAATTTTGAAAATGGCCGAAATTTACACCAAACCAGAACTCCGGGTCGCAGAACGAGCACCAGAATGAAGGTAAGGTAGGTTAGTGTCAATTTTGATTTTTTAATAAATTATTTAACGAGTGGATTTTGAATTAATAATTAATTTAATAAAAACTTTTTGTAAAATTTTACAAGTGTCTGTAAATGAAAACTTTTTCGCGTTTTTGTCAATTTAACTTAGTCAATACGATAGGGGGTGGCTATTTAGGAATTGTCGCGCTGAAAACAGCTTCAAAATGCGCCCCTTGGTTATCGAGTAATTACAATGTATGCAATTGACTACGGGGTATAGGTAGATTTTGTTAGCCGTATAAATTAAAGTGACTACGATTTTTGAGTTTTCTGGTAGCTAGAAGCACGCGCGAGGTGTCAAAAGACGCGTCTCGGCGCGGGCTATCCAACCGATGAAAAACACTTACTGTCGCAAGAAGAAAAATTTTGAGTTTTCGTCAAAAAACGTGTTTTTTACAGGAAAAATTTTGAAAATGGCCGAAATTTACACCAAACCAGAACTCCGGGTCGCAGAACGAGCACCAGAATGAAGGTAAGGTAGGTTAGTGTCAATTTTGATTTTTTAATAAATTATTTAACGAGTGGATTTTGAATTAATAATTAATTTAATAAAAACTTTTTGTAAAATTTTACAAGTGTCTGTAAATGAAAACTTTTTCGCGTTTTTGTCAATTTAACTTAGTCAATACGATAGGGGGTGGCTATTTAGGAATTGTCGCGCTGAAAACAGCTTCAAAATGCGCCCCTTGGTTATCGAGTAATTACAATGTATGCAATTGACTACGGGGTATAGGTAGATTTTGTTAGCCGTATAAATTAAAGTGACTACGATTTTTGAGTTTTCTGGTAGCTAGAAGCACGCGCGAGGTGTCAAAAGACGCGTCTCGGCGCGGGCTATCCAACCGATGAAAAACACTTACTGTCGCAAGAAGAAAAATTTTGAGTTTTCGTCAAAAAACGTGTTTTTTACAGGAAAAATTTTGAAAATGGCCGAAATTTACACCAAACCAGAACTCCGGGTCGCAGAACGAGCACCAGAATGAAGGTAAGGTAGGTTAGTGTCAATTTTGATTTTTTAATAAATTATTTAACGAGTGGATTTTGAATTAATAATTAATTTAATAAAAACTTTTTGTAAAATTTTACAAGTGTCTGTAAATGAAAACTTTTTCGCGTTTTTGTCAATTTAACTTAGTCAATACGATAGGGGGTGGCTATTTAGGAATTGTCGCGCTGAAAACAGCTTCAAAATGCGCCCCTTGGTTATCGAGTAATTACAATGTATGCAATTGACTACGGGGTATAGGTAGATTTTGTTAGCCGTATAAATTAAAGTGACTACGATTTTTGAGTTTTCTGGTAGCTAGAAGCACGCGCGAGGTGTCAAAAGACGCGTCTCGGCGCGGGGCTATCCAACCGATGAAAAACACTTACTGTCGCAAGAAGAAAAATTTTGAGTTTTCGTCAAAAAACGTGTTTTTTACAGGAAAAATTTTGAAAATGGCCGAAATTTACACCAAACCAGAACTCCGGGTCGCAGAACGAGCACCAGAATGAAGGTAAGGTAGGTTAGTGTCAATTTTGATTTTTTAATAAATTATTTAACGAGTGGATTTTGAATTAATAATTAATTTAATAAAAACTTTTTGTAAAATTTTACAAGTGTCTGTAAATGAAAACTTTTTCGCGTTTTTGTCAATTTAACTTAGTCAATACGATAGGGGGTGGCTATTTAGGAATTGTCGCGCTGAAAACAGCTTCAAAATGCGCCCCTTGGTTATCGAGTAATTACAATGTATGCAATTGACTACGGGGTATAGGTAGATTTTGTTAGCCGTATAAATTAAAGTGACTACGATTTTTGAGTTTTCTGGTAGCTAGAAGCACGCGCGAGGTGTCAAAAGACGCGTCTCGGCGCGGGCTATCCAACCGATGAAAAACACTTACTGTCGCAAGAAGAAAAATTTTGAGTTTTCGTCAAAAAACGTGTTTTTTACAGGAAAAATTTTGAAAATGGCCGAAATTTACACCAAACCAGAACTCCGGGTCGCAGAACGAGCACCAGAATGAAGGTAAGGTAGGTTAGTGTCAATTTTGATTTTTTAATAAATTATTTAACGAGTGGATTTTGAATTAATAATTAATTTAATAAAAACTTTTTGTAAAATTTTACAAGTGTCTGTAAATGAAAACTTTTTCGCGTTTTTGTCAATTTAACTTAGTCAATACGATAGGGGGTGGCTATTTAGGAATTGTCGCGCTGAAAACAGCTTCAAAATGCGCCCCTTGGTTATCGAGTAATTACAATGTATGCAATTGACTACGGGGTATAGGTAGATTTTGTTAGCCGTATAAATTAAAGTGACTACGATTTTTGAGTTTTCTGGTAGCTAGAAGCACGCGCGAGGTGTCAAAAGACGCGTCTCGGCGCGGGCTATCCAACCGATGAAAAACACTTACTGTCGCAAGAAGAAAAATTTTGAGTTTTCGTCAAAAAACGTGTTTTTTACAGGAAAAATTTTGAAAATGGCCGAAATTTACACCAAACCAGAACTCCGGGTCGCAGAACGAGCACCAGAATGAAGGTAAGGTAGGTTAGTGTCAATTTTGATTTTTTAATAAATTATTTAACGAGTGGATTTTGAATTAATAATTAATTTAATAAAAACTTTTTGTAAAATTTTACAAGTGTCTGTAAATGAAAACTTTTTCGCGTTTTTGTCAATTTAACTTAGTCAATACGATAGGGGGTGGCTATTTAGGAATTGTCGCGCTGAAAACAGCTTCAAAATGCGCCCCTTGGTTATCGAGTAATTACAATGTATGCAATTGACTACGGGGTATAGGTAGATTTTGTTAGCCGTATAAATTAAAGTGACTACGATTTTTGAGTTTTCTGGTAGCTAGAAGCACGCGCGAGGTGTCAAAAGACGCGTCTCGGCGCGGGCTATCCAACCGATGAAAAACACTTACTGTCGCAAGAAGAAAAATTTTGAGTTTTCGTCAAAAAACGTGTTTTTTACAGGAAAAATTTTGAAAATGGCCGAAATTTACACCAAACCAGAACTCCGGGTCGCAGAACGAGCACCAGAATGAAGGTAAGGTAGGTTAGTGTCAATTTTGATTTTTTAATAAATTATTTAACGAGTGGATTTTGAATTAATAATTAATTTAATAAAAACTTTTTGTAAAATTTTACAAGTGTCTGTAAATGAAAACTTTTTCGCGTTTTTGTCAATTTAACTTAGTCAATACGATAGGGGGTGGCTATTTAGGAATTGTCGCGCTGAAAACAGCTTCAAAATGCGCCCCTTGGTTATCGAGTAATTACAATGTATGCAATTGACTACGGGGTATAGGTAGATTTTGTTAGCCGTATAAATTAAAGTGACTACGATTTTTGAGTTTTCTGGTAGCTAGAAGCACGCGCGAGGTGTCAAAAGACGCGTCTCGGCGCGGGCTATCCAACCGATGAAAAACACTTACTGTCGCAAGAAGAAAAATTTTGAGTTTTCGTCAAAAAACGTGTTTTTTACAGGAAAAATTTTGAAAATGGCCGAAATTTACACCAAACCAGAACTCCGGGTCGCAGAACGAGCACCAGAATGAAGGTAAGGTAGGTTAGTGTCAATTTTGATTTTTTAATAAATTATTTAACGAGTGGATTTTGAATTAATAATTAATTTAATAAAAACTTTTTGTAAAATTTTACAAGTGTCTGTAAATGAAAACTTTTTCGCGTTTTTGTCAATTTAACTTAGTCAATACGATAGGGGGTGGCTATTTAGGAATTGTCGCGCTGAAAACAGCTTCAAAATGCGCCCCTTGGTTATCGAGTAATTACAATGTATGCAATTGACTACGGGGTATAGGTAGATTTTGTTAGCCGTATAAATTAAAGTGACTACGATTTTTGAGTTTTCTGGTAGCTAGAAGCACGCGCGAGGTGTCAAAAGACGCGTCTCGGCGCGGGCTATCCAACCGATGAAAAACACTTACTGTCGCAAGAAGAAAAATTTTGAGTTTTCGTCAAAAAACGTGTTTTTTACAGGAAAAATTTTGAAAATGGCCGAAATTTACACCAAACCAGAACTCCGGGTCGCAGAACGAGCACCAGAATGAAGGTAAGGTAGGTTAGTGTCAATTTTGATTTTTTAATAAATTATTTAACGAGTGGATTTTGAATTAATAATTAATTTAATAAAAACTTTTTGTAAAATTTTACAAGTGTCTGTAAATGAAAACTTTTTCGCGTTTTTGTCAATTTAACTTAGTCAATACGATAGGGGGTGGCTATTTAGGAATTGTCGCGCTGAAAACAGCTTCAAAATGCGCCCCTTGGTTATCGAGTAATTACAATGTATGCAATTGACTACGGGGTATAGGTAGATTTTGTTAGCCGTATAAATTAAAGTGACTACGATTTTTGAGTTTTCTGGTAGCTAGAAGCACGCGCGAGGTGTCAAAAGACGCGTCTCGGCGCGGGCTATCCAACCGATGAAAAACACTTACTGTCGCAAGAAGAAAAATTTTGAGTTTTCGTCAAAAAACGTGTTTTTTACAGGAAAAATTTTGAAAATGGCCGAAATTTACACCAAACCAGAACTCCGGGTCGCAGAACGAGCACCAGAATGAAGGTAAGGTAGGTTAGTGTCAATTTTGATTTTTTAATAAATTATTTAACGAGTGGATTTTGAATTAATAATTAATTTAATAAAAACTTTTTGTAAAATTTTACAAGTGTCTGTAAATGAAAACTTTTTCGCGTTTTTGTCAATTTAACTTAGTCAATACGATAGGGGGTGGCTATTTAGGAATTGTCGCGCTGAAAACAGCTTCAAAATGCGCCCCTTGGTTATCGAGTAATTACAATGTATGCAATTGACTACGGGGTATAGGTAGATTTTGTTAGCCGTATAAATTAAAGTGACTACGATTTTTGAGTTTTCTGGTAGCTAGAAGCACGCGCGAGGTGTCAAAAGACGCGTCTCGGCGCGGGCTATCCAACCGATGAAAAACACTTACTGTCGCAAGAAGAAAAATTTTGAGTTTTCGTCAAAAAACGTGTTTTTTACAGGAAAAATTTTGAAAATGGCCGAAATTTACACCAAACCAGAACTCCGGGTCGCAGAACGAGCACCAGAATGAAGGTAAGGTAGGTTAGTGTCAATTTTGATTTTTTAATAAATTATTTAACGAGTGGATTTTGAATTAATAATTAATTTAATAAAAACTTTTTGTAAAATTTTACAAGTGTCTGTAAATGAAAACTTTTTCGCGTTTTTGTCAATTTAACTTAGTCAATACGATAGGGGGTGGCTATTTAGGAATTGTCGCGCTGAAAACAGCTTCAAAATGCGCCCCTTGGTTATCGAGTAATTACAATGTATGCAATTGACTACGGGGTATAGGTAGATTTTGTTAGCCGTATAAATTAAAGTGACTACGATTTTTGAGTTTTCTGGTAGCTAGAAGCACGCGCGAGGTGTCAAAAGACGCGTCTCGGCGCGGGCTATCCAACCGATGAAAAACACTTACTGTCGCAAGAAGAAAAATTTTGAGTTTTCGTCAAAAAACGTGTTTTTTACAGGAAAAATTTTGAAAATGGCCGAAATTTACACCAAACCAGAACTCCGGGTCGCAGAACGAGCACCAGAATGAAGGTAAGGTAGGTTAGTGTCAATTTTGATTTTTTAATAAATTATTTAACGAGTGGATTTTGAATTAATAATTAATTTAATAAAAACTTTTTGTAAAATTTTACAAGTGTCTGTAAATGAAAACTTTTTCGCGTTTTTGTCAATTTAACTTAGTCAATACGATAGGGGGTGGCTATTTAGGAATTGTCGCGCTGAAAACAGCTTCAAAATGCGCCCCTTGGTTATCGAGTAATTACAATGTATGCAATTGACTACGGGGTATAGGTAGATTTTGTTAGCCGTATAAATTAAAGTGACTACGATTTTTGAGTTTTCTGGTAGCTAGAAGCACGCGCGAGGTGTCAAAAGACGCGTCTCGGCGCGGGCTATCCAACCGATGAAAAACACTTACTGTCGCAAGAAGAAAAATTTTGAGTTTTCGTCAAAAAACGTGTTTTTTACAGGAAAAATTTTGAAAATGGCCGAAATTTACACCAAACCAGAACTCCGGGTCGCAGAACGAGCACCAGAATGAAGGTAAGGTAGGTTAGTGTCAATTTTGATTTTTTAATAAATTATTTAACGAGTGGATTTTGAATTAATAATTAATTTAATAAAAACTTTTTGTAAAATTTTACAAGTGTCTGTAAATGAAAACTTTTTCGCGTTTTTGTCAATTTAACTTAGTCAATACGATAGGGGGTGGCTATTTAGGAATTGTCGCGCTGAAAACAGCTTCAAAATGCGCCCCTTGGTTATCGAGTAATTACAATGTATGCAATTGACTACGGGGTATAGGTAGATTTTGTTAGCCGTATAAATTAAAGTGACTACGATTTTTGAGTTTTCTGGTAGCTAGAAGCACGCGCGAGGTGTCAAAAGACGCGTCTCGGCGCGGGCTATCCAACCGATGAAAAACACTTACTGTCGCAAGAAGAAAAATTTTGAGTTTTCGTCAAAAAACGTGTTTTTTACAGGAAAAATTTTGAAAATGGCCGAAATTTACACCAAACCAGAACTCCGGGTCGCAGAACGAGCACCAGAATGAAGGTAAGGTAGGTTAGTGTCAATTTTGATTTTTTAATAAATTATTTAACGAGTGGATTTTGAATTAATAATTAATTTAATAAAAACTTTTTGTAAAATTTTACAAGTGTCTGTAAATGAAAACTTTTTCGCGTTTTTGTCAATTTAACTTAGTCAATACGATAGGGGGTGGCTATTTAGGAATTGTCGCGCTGAAAACAGCTTCAAAATGCGCCCCTTGGTTATCGAGTAATTACAATGTATGCAATTGACTACGGGGTATAGGTAGATTTTGTTAGCCGTATAAATTAAAGTGACTACGATTTTTGAGTTTTCTGGTAGCTAGAAGCACGCGCGAGGTGTCAAAAGACGCGTCTCGGCGCGGGCTATCCAACCGATGAAAAACACTTACTGTCGCAAGAAGAAAAATTTTGAGTTTTCGTCAAAAAACGTGTTTTTTACAGGAAAAATTTTGAAAATGGCCGAAATTTACACCAAACCAGAACTCCGGGTCGCAGAACGAGCACCAGAATGAAGGTAAGGTAGGTTAGTGTCAATTTTGATTTTTTAATAAATTATTTAACGAGTGGATTTTGAATTAATAATTAATTTAATAAAAACTTTTTGTAAAATTTTACAAGTGTCTGTAAATGAAAACTTTTTCGCGTTTTTGTCAATTTAACTTAGTCAATACGATAGGGGGTGGCTATTTAGGAATTGTCGCGCTGAAAACAGCTTCAAAATGCGCCCCTTGGTTATCGAGTAATTACAATGTATGCAATTGACTACGGGGTATAGGTAGATTTTGTTAGCCGTATAAATTAAAGTGACTACGATTTTTGAGTTTTCTGGTAGCTAGAAGCACGCGCGAGGTGTCAAAAGACGCGTCTCGGCGCGGGCTATCCAACCGATGAAAAACACTTACTGTCGCAAGAAGAAAAATTTTGAGTTTTCGTCAAAAAACGTGTTTTTTACAGGAAAAATTTTGAAAATGGCCGAAATTTACACCAAACCAGAACTCCGGGTCGCAGAACGAGCACCAGAATGAAGGTAAGGTAGGTTAGTGTCAATTTTGATTTTTTAATAAATTATTTAACGAGTGGATTTTGAATTAATAATTAATTTAATAAAAACTTTTTGTAAAATTTTACAAGTGTCTGTAAATGAAAACTTTTTCGCGTTTTTGTCAATTTAACTTAGTCAATACGATAGGGGGTGGCTATTTAGGAATTGTCGCGCTGAAAACAGCTTCAAAATGCGCCCCTTGGTTATCGAGTAATTACAATGTATGCAATTGACTACGGGGTATAGGTAGATTTTGTTAGCCGTATAAATTAAAGTGACTACGATTTTTGAGTTTTCTGGTAGCTAGAAGCACGCGCGAGGTGTCAAAAGACGCGTCTCGGCGCGGGCTATCCAACCGATGAAAAACACTTACTGTCGCAAGAAGAAAAATTTTGAGTTTTCGTCAAAAAACGTGTTTTTTACAGGAAAAATTTTGAAAATGGCCGAAATTTACACCAAACCAGAACTCCGGGTCGCAGAACGAGCACCAGAATGAAGGTAAGGTAGGTTAGTGTCAATTTTGATTTTTTAATAAATTATTTAACGAGTGGATTTTGAATTAATAATTAATTTAATAAAAACTTTTTGTAAAATTTTACAAGTGTCTGTAAATGAAAACTTTTTCGCGTTTTTGTCAATTTAACTTAGTCAATACGATAGGGGGTGGCTATTTAGGAATTGTCGCGCTGAAAACAGCTTCAAAATGCGCCCCTTGGTTATCGAGTAATTACAATGTATGCAATTGACTACGGGGTATAGGTAGATTTTGTTAGCCGTATAAATTAAAGTGACTACGATTTTTGAGTTTTCTGGTAGCTAGAAGCACGCGCGAGGTGTCAAAAGACGCGTCTCGGCGCGGGCTATCCAACCGATGAAAAACACTTACTGTCGCAAGAAGAAAAATTTTGAGTTTTCGTCAAAAAACGTGTTTTTTACAGGAAAAATTTTGAAAATGGCCGAAATTTACACCAAACCAGAACTCCGGGTCGCAGAACGAGCACCAGAATGAAGGTAAGGTAGGTTAGTGTCAATTTTGATTTTTTAATAAATTATTTAACGAGTGGATTTTGAATTAATAATTAATTTAATAAAAACTTTTTGTAAAATTTTACAAGTGTCTGTAAATGAAAACTTTTTCGCGTTTTTGTCAATTTAACTTAGTCAATACGATAGGGGGTGGCTATTTAGGAATTGTCGCGCTGAAAACAGCTTCAAAATGCGCCCCTTGGTTATCGAGTAATTACAATGTATGCAATTGACTACGGGGTATAGGTAGATTTTGTTAGCCGTATAAATTAAAGTGACTACGATTTTTGAGTTTTCTGGTAGCTAGAAGCACGCGCGAGGTGTCAAAAGACGCGTCTCGGCGCGGGCTATCCAACCGATGAAAAACACTTACTGTCGCAAGAAGAAAAATTTTGAGTTTTCGTCAAAAAACGTGTTTTTTACAGGAAAAATTTTGAAAATGGCCGAAATTTACACCAAACCAGAACTCCGGGTCGCAGAACGAGCACCAGAATGAAGGTAAGGTAGGTTAGTGTCAATTTTGATTTTTTAGTAAATTATTTAACGAGTGGATTTTGAATTAATAATTAATTTAATAAAAACTTTTTGTAAAATTTTACAAGTGTCTGTAAATGAAAACTTTTTCGCGTTTTTGTCAATTTAACTTAGTCAATACGATAGGGGGTGGCTATTTAGGAATTGTCGCGCTGAAAACAGCTTCAAAATGCGCCCCTTGGTTATCGAGTAATTACAATGTTTGCAATTGACTACGGGGTATAGGTAGATTTTATTAGCCGTATAAATTAAAGTGACTACGATTTTTGAGTTTTCTGTTAGCTAGAAGCACGCGCGAGGTGTCAAAAGACGCGTCTCGGCGCGGGCTATCCAACCGATGAAAAACACTTACTGTCGCAAGAAGAAAAATTTTGAGTTTTCGTCAAAAAACGTGTTTTTTACAGAAAAAATTTTGAAAATGGCCGAAATTTACACCAAACCAGAACTCCGGGTCGCGGAACGAGCACCAGAATGAAGGTAAGGTAGGTTAGTGTCAATTTTGATTTTTTAGTAAATTATTTAACGAGTGGATTTTGAATTAATAATTAATTTAATAAAAACTTTTTGTAAAATTTTACAAGTGTCTGTAAATGAAAACTTTTTCGCGTTTTTGTCAATTTAACTTAGTCAATACGATAGGGGGTGGCTATTTAGGAATTGTCGCGCTGAAAACAGCTTCAAAATGCGCCCCTTGGTTATCGAGTAATTACAATGTTTGCAATTGACTACGGGGTATAGGTAGATTTTGTTAGCCGTATAAATTAAAGTGACTACGATTTTTGAGTTTTCTGGTAGCTAGAAGCACGCGCGAGGTGTCAAAAGACGCGTCTCGGCGCGGGCTATCCGACCAATGAAAAACACTTACTGTCGCAAGAAGAAAAATTTTGAGTTTTCGTCAAAAAACGTGTTTTTTACAGGAAAAATTTTGAAAATGGCCGAAATTTACACCAAACCAAGAGTCCGGGTCGCGGAACGAGCACCAGAATGAGGGTAAGGTAGGTTTGTGTCAATTTTGATTTTTTAGTAAATTATTTAACGAGTGGATTTTGAATTAATAATTAATTTAATAAAAACTTTTTGTAAAATTTTACAAGTGTCTGTAAATGAAAACTTTTTCGCGTTTTTGTCAATTTAACTTAGTCAATACGATAGGGGGTGGCTATTTAGGAATTGTCGCGCTGAAAACAGCTTCAAAATGCGCCCCTTGGTTATCGAGTAATTACAATGTTTGCAATTGACTACGGGGTATAGGTAGATTTTATTAGCCGTATAAATTAAAGTGACTACGATTTTTGAGTTTTCTGTTAGCTAGAAGCACGCGCGAGGTGTCAAAAGACGCGTCTCGGCGCGGGCTATCCAACCGATGAAAAACACTTACTGTCGCAAGAAGAAAAATTTTGAGTTTTCGTCAAAAAACGTGTTTTTTACAGAAAAAATTTTGAAAATGGCCGAAATTTACACCAAACCAGAACTCCGGGTCGCGGAACGAGCACCAGAATGAAGGTAAGGTAGGTTAGTGTCAATTTTGATTTTTTAGTAAATTATTTAACGAGTGGATTTTGAATTAATAATTAATTTAATAAAAACTTTTTGTAAAATTTTACAAGTGTCTGTAAATGAAAACTTTTTCGCGTTTTTGTCAATTTAACTTAGTCAATACGATAGGGGGTGGCTATTTAGGAATTGTCGCGCTGAAAACAGCTTCAAAATGCGCCCCTTGGTTATCGAGTAATTACAATGTTTGCAATTGACTACGGGGTATAGGTAGATTTTATTAGCCGTATAAATTAAAGTGACTACGATTTTTGAGTTTTCTGTTAGCTAGAAGCACGCGCGAGGTGTCAAAAGACGCGTCTCGGCGCGGGCTATCCAACCGATGAAAAACACTTACTGTCGCAAGAAGAAAAATTTTGAGTTTTCGTCAAAAAACGTGTTTTTTACAGAAAAAATTTTGAAAATGGCCGAAATTTACACCAAACCAGAACTCCGGGTCGCGGAACGAGCACCAGAATGAAGGTAAGGTAGGTTAGTGTCAATTTTGATTTTTTAGTAAATTATTTAACGAGTGGATTTTGAATTAATAATTAATTTAATAAAAACTTTTTGTAAAATTTTACAAGTGTCTGTAAATGAAAACTTTTTCGCGTTTTTGTCAATTTAACTTAGTCAATACGATAGGGGGTGGCTATTTAGGAATTGTCGCGCTGAAAACAGCTTCAAAATGCGCCCCTTGGTTATCGAGTAATTACAATGTTTGCAATTGACTACGGGGTATAGGTAGATTTTATTAGCCGTATAAATTAAAGTGACTACGATTTTTGAGTTTTCTGTTAGCTAGAAGCACGCGCGAGGTGTCAAAAGACGCGTCTCGGCGCGGGCTATCCAACCGATGAAAAACACTTACTGTCGCAAGAAGAAAAATTTTGAGTTTTCGTCAAAAAACGTGTTTTTTACAGAAAAAATTTTGAAAATGGCCGAAATTTACACCAAACCAGAACTCCGGGTCGCGGAACGAGCACCAGAATGAAGGTAAGGTAGGTTAGTGTCAATTTTGATTTTTTAGTAAATTATTTAACGAGTGGATTTTGAATTAATAATTAATTTAATAAAAACTTTTTGTAAAATTTTACAAGTGTCTGTAAATGAAAACTTTTTCGCGTTTTTGTCAATTTAACTTAGTCAATACGATAGGGGGTGGCTATTTAGGAATTGTCGCGCTGAAAACAGCTTCAAAATGCGCCCCTTGGTTATCGAGTAATTACAATGTTTGCAATTGACTACGGGGTATAGGTAGATTTTGTTAGCCGTATAAATTAAAGTGACTACGATTTTTGAGTTTTCTGGTAGCTAGAAGCACGCGCGAGGTGTCAAAAGACGCGTCTCGGCGCGGGCTATCCGACCAATGAAAAACACTTACTGTCGCAAGAAGAAAAATTTTGAGTTTTCGTCAAAAAACGTGTTTTTTACAGGAAAAATTTTGAAAATGGCCGAGATTTACACCAAACCAAGAGTCCGGGTCGCGGAACGAGCACCAGAATGAGGGTAAGGTAGGTTTGTGTCAATTTTGATTTTTTAGTAAATTATTTAACGAGTGGATTTTGAATTAATAATTAATTTAATAAAAACTTTTTGTAAAATTTTACAAGTGTCTGTAAATGAAAACTTTTTCGCGTTTTTGTCAATTTAACTTAGTCAATACGATAGGGGGTGGCTATTTAGGAATTGTCGCGCTGAAAACAGCTTCAAAATGCGCCCCTTGGTTATCGAGTAATTACAATGTTTGCAATTGACTACGGGGTATAGGTAGATTTTATTAGCCGTATAAATTAAAGTGACTACGATTTTTGAGTTTTCTGTTAGCTAGAAGCACGCGCGAGGTGTCAAAAGACGCGTCTCGGCGCGGGCTATCCAACCGATGAAAAACACTTACTGTCGCAAGAAGAAAAATTTTGAGTTTTCGTCAAAAAACGTGTTTTTTACAGAAAAAATTTTGAAAATGGCCGAAATTTACACCAAACCAGAACTCCGGGTCGCGGAACGAGCACCAGAATGAAGGTAAGGTAGGTTAGTGTCAATTTTGATTTTTTAGTAAATTATTTAACGAGTGGATTTTGAATTAATAATTAATTTAATAAAAACTTTTTGTAAAATTTTACAAGTGTCTGTAAATGAAAACTTTTTCGCGTTTTTGTCAATTTAACTTAGTCAATACGATAGGGGGTGGCTATTTAGGAATTGTCGCGCTGAAAACAGCTTCAAAATGCGCCCCTTGGTTATCGAGTAATTACAATGTTTGCAATTGACTACGGGGTATAGGTAGATTTTATTAGCCGTATAAATTAAAGTGACTACGATTTTTGAGTTTTCTGTTAGCTAGAAGCACGCGCGAGGTGTCAAAAGACGCGTCTCGGCGCGGGCTATCCAACCGATGAAAAACACTTACTGTCGCAAGAAGAAAAATTTTGAGTTTTCGTCAAAAAACGTGTTTTTTACAGAAAAAATTTTGAAAATGGCCGAAATTTACACCAAACCAGAACTCCGGGTCGCGGAACGAGCACCAGAATGAAGGTAAGGTAGGTTAGTGTCAATTTTGATTTTTTAGTAAATTATTTAACGAGTGGATTTTGAATTAATAATTAATTTAATAAAAACTTTTTGTAAAATTTTACAAGTGTCTGTAAATGAAAACTTTTTCGCGTTTTTGTCAATTTAACTTAGTCAATACGATAGGGGGTGGCTATTTAGGAATTGTCGCGCTGAAAACAGCTTCAAAATGCGCCCCTTGGTTATCGAGTAATTACAATGTTTGCAATTGACTACGGGGTATAGGTAGATTTTGTTAGCCGTATAAATTAAAGTGACTACGATTTTTGAGTTTTCTGGTAGCTAGAAGCACGCGCGAGGTGTCAAAAGACGCGTCTCGGCGCGGGCTATCCGACCAATGAAAAACACTTACTGTCGCAAGAAGAAAAATTTTGAGTTTTCGTCAAAAAACGTGTTTTTTACAGGAAAAATTTTGAAAATGGCCGAAATTTACACCAAACCAAGAGTCCGGGTCGCGGAACGAGCACCAGAATGAGGGTAAGGTAGGTTTGTGTCAATTTTGATTTTTTAGTAAATTATTTAACGAGTGGATTTTGAATTAATAATTAATTTAATAAAAACTTTTTGTAAAATTTTACAAGTGTCTGTAAATGAAAACTTTTTCGCGTTTTTGTCAATTTAACTTAGTCAATACGATAGGGGGTGGCTATTTAGGAATTGTCGCGCTGAAAACAGCTTCAAAATGCGCCCCTTGGTTATCGAGTAATTACAATGTTTGCAATTGACTACGGGGTATAGGTAGATTTTATTAGCCGTATAAATTAAAGTGACTACGATTTTTGAGTTTTCTGTTAGCTAGAAGCACGCGCGAGGTGTCAAAAGACGCGTCTCGGCGCGGGCTATCCAACCGATGAAAAACACTTACTGTCGCAAGAAGAAAAATTTTGAGTTTTCGTCAAAAAACGTGTTTTTTACAGAAAAAATTTTGAAAATGGCCGAAATTTACACCAAACCAGAACTCCGGGTCGCGGAACGAGCACCAGAATGAAGGTAAGGTAGGTTAGTGTCAATTTTGATTTTTTAGTAAATTATTTAACGAGTGGATTTTGAATTAATAATTAATTTAATAAAAACTTTTTGTAAAATTTTACAAGTGTCTGTAAATGAAAACTTTTTCGCGTTTTTGTCAATTTAACTTAGTCAATACGATAGGGGGTGGCTATTTAGGAATTGTCGCGCTGAAAACAGCTTCAAAATGCGCCCCTTGGTTATCGAGTAATTACAATGTTTGCAATTGACTACGGGGTATAGGTAGATTTTGTTAGCCGTATAAATTAAAGTGACTACGATTTTTGAGTTTTCTGGTAGCTAGAAGCACGCGCGAGGTGTCAAAAGACGCGTCTCGGCGCGGGCTATCCGACCAATGAAAAACACTTACTGTCGCAAGAAGAAAAATTTTGAGTTTTCGTCAAAAAACGTGTTTTTTACAGGAAAAATTTTGAAAATGGCCGAAATTTACACCAAACCAAGAGTCCGGGTCGCGGAACGAGCACCAGAATGAGGGTAAGGTAGGTTTGTGTCAATTTTGATTTTTTAGTAAATTATTTAACGAGTGGATTTTGAATTAATAATTAATTTAATAAAAACTTTTTGTAAAATTTTACAAGTGTCTGTAAATGAAAACTTTTTCGCGTTTTTGTCAATTTAACTTAGTCAATACGATAGGGGGTGGCTATTTAGGAATTGTCGCGCTGAAAACAGCTTCAAAATGCGCCCCTTGGTTATCGAGTAATTACAATGTTTGCAATTGACTACGGGGTATAGGTAGATTTTGTTAGCCGTATAAATTAAAGTGACTACGATTTTTGAGTTTTCTGGTAGCTAGAAGCACGCGCGAGGTGTCAAAAGACGCGTCTCGGCGCGGGCTATCCAACCGATGAAAAACACTTACTGTCGCAAGAAGAAAAATTTTGAGTTTTCGTCAAAAAACGTGTTTTTTACAGAAAAAATTTTGAAAATGGCCGAAATTTACACCAAACCAGAACTCCGGGTCGCGGAACGAGCACCAGAATGAAGGTAAGGTAGGTTAGTGTCAATTTTGATTTTTTAGTAAATTATTTAACGAGTGGATTTTGAATTAATAATTAATTTAATAAAAACTTTTTGTAAAATTTTACAAGTGTCTGTAAATGAAAACTTTTTCGCGTTTTTGTCAATTTAACTTAGTCAATACGATAGGGGGTGGCTATTTAGGAATTGTCGCGCTGAAAACAGCTTCAAAATGCGCCCCTTGGTTATCGAGTAATTACAATGTTTGCAATTGACTACGGGGTATAGGTAGATTTTATTAGCCGTATAAATTAAAGTGACTACGATTTTTGAGTTTTCTGTTAGCTAGAAGCACGCGCGAGGTGTCAAAAGACGCGTCTCGGCGCGGGCTATCCAACCGATGAAAAACACTTACTGTCGCAAGAAGAAAAATTTTGAGTTTTCGTCAAAAAACGTGTTTTTTACAGAAAAAATTTTGAAAATGGCCGAAATTTACACCAAACCAGAACTCCGGGTCGCGGAACGAGCACCAGAATGAAGGTAAGGTAGGTTAGTGTCAATTTTGATTTTTTAGTAAATTATTTAACGAGTGGATTTTGAATTAATAATTAATTTAATAAAAACTTTTTGTAAAATTTTACAAGTGTCTGTAAATGAAAACTTTTTCGCGTTTTTGTCAATTTAACTTAGTCAATACGATAGGGGGTGGCTATTTAGGAATTGTCGCGCTGAAAACAGCTTCAAAATGCGCCCCTTGGTTATCGAGTAATTACAATGTTTGCAATTGACTACGGGGTATAGGTAGATTTTGTTAGCCGTATAAATTAAAGTGACTACGATTTTTGAGTTTTCTGGTAGCTAGAAGCACGCGCGAGGTGTCAAAAGACGCGTCTCGGCGCGGGCTATCCGACCAATGAAAAACACTTACAGTCGCAAGAAGAAAAATTTTGAGTTTTCGTCAAAAAACGTGTTTTTTACAGGAAAAATTTTGAAAATGGCCGAAATTTACACCAAACCAAGAGTCCGGGTCGCGGAACGAGCACCAGAATGAGGGTAAGGTAGGTTTGTGTCAATTTTGATTTTTTAGTAAATTATTTAACGAGTGGATTTTGAATTAATAATTAATTTAATAAAAACTTTTTGTAAAATTTTACAAGTGTCTGTAAATGAAAACTTTTTCGCGTTTTTGTCAATTTAACTTAGTCAATACGATAGGGGGTGGCTATTTAGGAATTGTCGCGCTGAAAACAGCTTCAAAATGCGCCCCTTGGTTATCGAGTAATTACAATGTTTGCAATTGACTACGGGGTATAGGTAGATTTTGTTAGCCGTATAAATTAAAGTGACTACGATTTTTGAGTTTTCTGGTAGCTAGAAGCACGCGCGAGGTGTCAAAAGACGCGTCTCGGCGCGGGCTATCCAACCGATGAAAAACACTTACTGTCGCAAGAAGAAAAATTTTGAGTTTTCGTCAAAAAACGTGTTTTTTACAGAAAAAATTTTGAAAATGGCCGAAATTTACACCAAACCAGAACTCCGGGTCGCGGAACGAGCACCAGAATGAAGGTAAGGTAGGTTAGTGTCAATTTTGATTTTTTAGTAAATTATTTAACGAGTGGATTTTGAATTAATAATTAATTTAATAAAAACTTTTTGTAAAATTTTACAAGTGTCTGTAAATGAAAACTTTTTCGCGTTTTTGTCAATTTAACTTAGTCAATACGATAGGGGGTGGCTATTTAGGAATTGTCGCGCTGAAAACAGCTTCAAAATGCGCCCCTTGGTTATCGAGTAATTACAATGTTTGCAATTGACTACGGGGTATAGGTAGATTTTATTAGCCGTATAAATTAAAGTGACTACGATTTTTGAGTTTTCTGTTAGCTAGAAGCACGCGCGAGGTGTCAAAAGACGCGTCTCGGCGCGGGCTATCCAACCGATGAAAAACACTTACTGTCGCAAGAAGAAAAATTTTGAGTTTTCGTCAAAAAACGTGTTTTTTACAGAAAAAATTTTGAAAATGGCCGAAATTTACACCAAACCAGAACTCCGGGTCGCGGAACGAGCACCAGAATGAAGGTAAGGTAGGTTAGTGTCAATTTTGATTTTTTAGTAAATTATTTAACGAGTGGATTTTGAATTAATAATTAATTTAATAAAAACTTTTTGTAAAATTTTACAAGTGTCTGTAAATGAAAACTTTTTCGCGTTTTTGTCAATTTAACTTAGTCAATACGATAGGGGGTGGCTATTTAGGAATTGTCGCGCTGAAAACAGCTTCAAAATGCGCCCCTTGGTTATCGAGTAATTACAATGTTTGCAATTGACTACGGGGTATAGGTAGATTTTATTAGCCGTATAAATTAAAGTGACTACGATTTTTGAGTTTTCTGTTAGCTAGAAGCACGCGCGAGGTGTCAAAAGACGCGTCTCGGCGCGGGCTATCCAACCGATGAAAAACACTTACCGTCGCAAGAAGAAAAATTTTGAGTTTTCGTCAAAAAACGTGTTTTTTACAGAAAAAATTTTGAAAATGGCCGAAATTTACACCAAACCAGAACTCCGGGTCGCGGAACGAGCACCAGAATGAAGGTAAGGTAGGTTAGTGTCAATTTTGATTTTTTAGTAAATTATTTAACGAGTGGATTTTGAATTAATAATTAATTTAATAAAAACTTTTTGTAAAATTTTACAAGTGTCTGTAAATGAAAACTTTTTCGCGTTTTTGTCAATTTAACTTAGTCAATACGATAGGGGGTGGCTATTTAGGAATTGTCGCGCTGAAAACAGCTTCAAAATGCGCCCCTTGGTTATCGAGTAATTACAATGTTTGCAATTGACTACGGGGTATAGGTAGATTTTGTTAGCCGTATAAATTAAAGTGACTACGATTTTTGAGTTTTCTGGTAGCTAGAAGCACGCGCGAGGTGTCAAAAGACGCGTCTCGGCGCGGGCTATCCAACCGATGAAAAACACTTACTGTCGCAAGAAGAAAAATTTTGAGTTTTCGTCAAAAAACGTGTTTTTTACAGAAAAAATTTTGAAAATGGCCGAAATTTACACCAAACCAGAACTCCGGGTCGCGGAACGAGCACCAGAATGAAGGTAAGGTAGGTTAGTGTCAATTTTGATTTTTTAGTAAATTATTTAACGAGTGGATTTTGAATTAATAATTAATTTAATAAAAACTTTTTGTAAAATTTTACAAGTGTCTGTAAATGAAAACTTTTTCGCGTTTTTGTCAATTTAACTTAGTCAATACGATAGGGGGTGGCTATTTAGGAATTGTCGCGCTGAAAACAGCTTCAAAATGCGCCCCTTGGTTATCGAGTAATTACAATGTTTGCAATTGACTACGGGGTATAGGTAGATTTTATTAGCCGTATAAATTAAAGTGACTACGATTTTTGAGTTTTCTGTTAGCTAGAAGCACGCGCGAGGTGTCAAAAGACGCGTCTCGGCGCGGGCTATCCAACCGATGAAAAACACTTACTGTCGCAAGAAGAAAAATTTTGAGTTTTCGTCAAAAAACGTGTTTTTTACAGAAAAAATTTTGAAAATGGCCGAAATTTACACCAAACCAGAACTCCGGGTCGCGGAACGAGCACCAGAATGAAGGTAAGGTAGGTTAGTGTCAATTTTGATTTTTTAGTAAATTATTTAACGAGTGGATTTTGAATTAATAATTAATTTAATAAAAACTTTTTGTAAAATTTTACAAGTGTCTGTAAATGAAAACTTTTTCGCGTTTTTGTCAATTTAACTTAGTCAATACGATAGGGGGTGGCTATTTAGGAATTGTCGCGCTGAAAACAGCTTCAAAATGCGCCCCTTGGTTATCGAGTAATTACAATGTTTGCAATTGACTACGGGGTATAGGTAGATTTTATTAGCCGTATAAATTAAAGTGACTACGATTTTTGAGTTTTCTGTTAGCTAGAAGCACGCGCGAGGTGTCAAAAGACGCGTCTCGGCGCGGGCTATCCAACCGATGAAAAACACTTACTGTCGCAAGAAGAAAAATTTTGAGTTTTCGTCAAAAAACGTGTTTTTTACAGAAAAAATTTTGAAAATGGCCGAAATTTACACCAAACCAGAACTCCGGGTCGCGGAACGAGCACCAGAATGAAGGTAAGGTAGGTTAGTGTCAATTTTGATTTTTTAGTAAATTATTTAACGAGTGGATTTTGAATTAATAATTAATTTAATAAAAACTTTTTGTAAAATTTTACAAGTGTCTGTAAATGAAAACTTTTTCGCGTTTTTGTCAATTTAACTTAGTCAATACGATAGGGGGTGGCTATTTAGGAATTGTCGCGCTGAAAACAGCTTCAAAATGCGCCCCTTGGTTATCGAGTAATTACAATGTTTGCAATTGACTACGGGGTATAGGTAGATTTTGTTAGCCGTATAAATTAAAGTGACTACGATTTTTGAGTTTTCTGGTAGCTAGAAGCACGCGCGAGGTGTCAAAAGACGCGTCTCGGCGCGGGCTATCCAACCGATGAAAAACACTTACTGTCGCAAGAAGAAAAATTTTGAGTTTTCGTCAAAAAACGTGTTTTTTACAGAAAAAATTTTGAAAATGGCCGAAATTTACACCAAACCAGAACTCCGGGTCGCGGAACGAGCACCAGAATGAAGGTAAGGTAGGTTAGTGTCAATTTTGATTTTTTAGTAAATTATTTAACGAGTGGATTTTGAATTAATAATTAATTTAATAAAAACTTTTTGTAAAATTTTACAAGTGTCTGTAAATGAAAACTTTTTCGCGTTTTTGTCAATTTAACTTAGTCAATACGATAGGGGGTGGCTATTTAGGAATTGTCGCGCTGAAAACAGCTTCAAAATGCGCCCCTTGGTTATCGAGTAATTACAATGTTTGCAATTGACTACGGGGTATAGGTAGATTTTATTAGCCGTATAAATTAAAGTGACTACGATTTTTGAGTTTTCTGTTAGCTAGAAGCACGCGCGAGGTGTCAAAAGACGCGTCTCGGCGCGGGCTATCCAACCGATGAAAAACACTTACTGTCGCAAGAAGAAAAATTTTGAGTTTTCGTCAAAAAACGTGTTTTTTACAGAAAAAATTTTGAAAATGGCCGAAATTTACACCAAACCAGAACTCCGGGTCGCGGAACGAGCACCAGAATGAAGGTAAGGTAGGTTAGTGTCAATTTTGATTTTTTAGTAAATTATTTAACGAGTGGATTTTGAATTAATAATTAATTTAATAAAAACTTTTTGTAAAATTTTACAAGTGTCTGTAAATGAAAACTTTTTCGCGTTTTTGTCAATTTAACTTAGTCAATACGATAGGGGGTGGCTATTTAGGAATTGTCGCGCTGAAAACAGCTTCAAAATGCGCCCCTTGGTTATCGAGTAATTACAATGTTTGCAATTGACTACGGGGTATAGGTAGATTTTGTTAGCCGTATAAATTAAAGTGACTACGATTTTTGAGTTTTCTGGTAGCTAGAAGCACGCGCGAGGTGTCAAAAGACGCGTCTCGGCGCGGGCTATCCGACCAATGAAAAACACTTACTGTCGCAAGAAGAAAAATTTTGAGTTTTCGTCAAAAAACGTGTTTTTTACAGGAAAAATTTTGAAAATGGCCGAAATTTACACCAAACCAAGAGTCCGGGTCGCGGAACGAGCACCAGAATGAGGGTAAGGTAGGTTTGTGTCAATTTTGATTTTTTAGTAAATTATTTAACGAGTGGATTTTGAATTAATAATTAATTTAATAAAAACTTTTTGTAAAATTTTACAAGTGTCTGTAAATGAAAACTTTTTCGCGTTTTTGTCAATTTAACTTAGTCAATACGATAGGGGGTGGCTATTTAGGAATTGTCGCGCTGAAAACAGCTTCAAAATGCGCCCCTTGGTTATCGAGTAATTACAATGTTTGCAATTGACTACGGGGTATAGGTAGATTTTATTAGCCGTATAAATTAAAGTGACTACGATTTTTGAGTTTTCTGTTAGCTAGAAGCACGCGCGAGGTGTCAAAAGACGCGTCTCGGCGCGGGCTATCCAACCGATGAAAAACACTTACTGTCGCAAGAAGAAAAATTTTGAGTTTTCGTCAAAAAACGTGTTTTTTACAGAAAAAATTTTGAAAATGGCCGAAATTTACACCAAACCAGAACTCCGGGTCGCGGAACGAGCACCAGAATGAAGGTAAGGTAGGTTAGTGTCAATTTTGATTTTTTAGTAAATTATTTAACGAGTGGATTTTGAATTAATAATTAATTTAATAAAAACTTTTTGTAAAATTTTACAAGTGTCTGTAAATGAAAACTTTTTCGCGTTTTTGTCAATTTAACTTAGTCAATACGATAGGGGGTGGCTATTTAGGAATTGTCGCGCTGAAAACAGCTTCAAAATGCGCCCCTTGGTTATCGAGTAATTACAATGTTTGCAATTGACTACGGGGTATAGGTAGATTTTATTAGCCGTATAAATTAAAGTGACTACGATTTTTGAGTTTTCTGTTAGCTAGAAGCACGCGCGAGGTGTCAAAAGACGCGTCTCGGCGCGGGCTATCCAACCGATGAAAAACACTTACTGTCGCAAGAAGAAAAATTTTGAGTTTTCGTCAAAAAACGTGTTTTTTACAGAAAAAATTTTGAAAATGGCCGAAATTTACACCAAACCAGAACTCCGGGTCGCGGAACGAGCACCAGAATGAAGGTAAGGTAGGTTAGTGTCAATTTTGATTTTTTAGTAAATTATTTAACGAGTGGATTTTGAATTAATAATTAATTTAATAAAAACTTTTTGTAAAATTTTACAAGTGTCTGTAAATGAAAACTTTTTCGCGTTTTTGTCAATTTAACTTAGTCAATACGATAGGGGGTGGCTATTTAGGAATTGTCGCGCTGAAAACAGCTTCAAAATGCGCCCCTTGGTTATCGAGTAATTACAATGTTTGCAATTGACTACGGGGTATAGGTAGATTTTATTAGCCGTATAAATTAAAGTGACTACGATTTTTGAGTTTTCTGTTAGCTAGAAGCACGCGCGAGGTGTCAAAAGACGCGTCTCGGCGCGGGCTATCCAACCGATGAAAAACACTTACTGTCGCAAGAAGAAAAATTTTGAGTTTTCGTCAAAAAACGTGTTTTTTACAGAAAAAATTTTGAAAATGGCCGAAATTTACACCAAACCAGAACTCCGGGTCGCGGAACGAGCACCAGAATGAAGGTAAGGTAGGTTAGTGTCAATTTTGATTTTTTAGTAAATTATTTAACGAGTGGATTTTGAATTAATAATTAATTTAATAAAAACTTTTTGTAAAATTTTACAAGTGTCTGTAAATGAAAACTTTTTCGCGTTTTTGTCAATTTAACTTAGTCAATACGATAGGGGGTGGCTATTTAGGAATTGTCGCGCTGAAAACAGCTTCAAAATGCGCCCCTTGGTTATCGAGTAATTACAATGTTTGCAATTGACTACGGGGTATAGGTAGATTTTGTTAGCCGTATAAATTAAAGTGACTACGATTTTTGAGTTTTCTGGTAGCTAGAAGCACGCGCGAGGTGTCAAAAGACGCGTCTCGGCGCGGGCTATCCGACCAATGAAAAACACTTACTGTCGCAAGAAGAAAAATTTTGAGTTTTCGTCAAAAAACGTGTTTTTTACAGGAAAAATTTTGAAAATGGCCGAAATTTACACCAAACCAAGAGTCCGGGTCGCGGAACGAGCACCAGAATGAGGGTAAGGTAGGTTTGTGTCAATTTTGATTTTTTAGTAAATTATTTAACGAGTGGATTTTGAATTAATAATTAATTTAATAAAAACTTTTTGTAAAATTTTACAAGTGTCTGTAAATGAAAACTTTTTCGCGTTTTTGTCAATTTAACTTAGTCAATACGATAGGGGGTGGCTATTTAGGAATTGTCGCGCTGAAAACAGCTTCAAAATGCGCCCCTTGGTTATCGAGTAATTACAATGTTTGCAATTGACTACGGGGTATAGGTAGATTTTATTAGCCGTATAAATTAAAGTGACTACGATTTTTGAGTTTTCTGTTAGCTAGAAGCACGCGCGAGGTGTCAAAAGACGCGTCTCGGCGCGGGCTATCCAACCGATGAAAAACACTTACTGTCGCAAGAAGAAAAATTTTGAGTTTTCGTCAAAAAACGTGTTTTTTACAGAAAAAATTTTGAAAATGGCCGAAATTTACACCAAACCAGAACTCCGGGTCGCGGAACGAGCACCAGAATGAAGGTAAGGTAGGTTAGTGTCAATTTTGATTTTTTAGTAAATTATTTAACGAGTGGATTTTGAATTAATAATTAATTTAATAAAAACTTTTTGTAAAATTTTACAAGTGTCTGTAAATGAAAACTTTTTCGCGTTTTTGTCAATTTAACTTAGTCAATACGATAGGGGGTGGCTATTTAGGAATTGTCGCGCTGAAAACAGCTTCAAAATGCGCCCCTTGGTTATCGAGTAATTACAATGTTTGCAATTGACTACGGGGTATAGGTAGATTTTATTAGCCGTATAAATTAAAGTGACTACGATTTTTGAGTTTTCTGGTAGCTAGAAGCACGCGCGAGGTGTCAAAAGACGCGTCTCGGCGCGGGCTATCCAACCGATGAAAAACACTTACTGTCGCAAGAAGAAAAATTTTGAGTTTTCGTCAAAAAACGTGTTTTTTACAGAAAAAATTTTGAAAATGGCCGAAATTTACACCAAACCAGAACTCCGGGTCGCGGAACGAGCACCAGAATGAAGGTAAGGTAGGTTAGTGTCAATTTTGATTTTTTTAGTAAATTATTTAACGAGTGGATTTTGAATTAATAATTAATTTAATAAAAACTTTTTGTAAAATTTTACAAGTGTCTGTAAATGAAAACTTTTTCGCGTTTTTGTCAATTTAACTTAGTCAATACGATAGGGGGTGGCTATTTAGGAATTGTCGCGCTGAAAACAGCTTCAAAATGCGCCCCTTGGTTATCGAGTAATTACAATGTATGCAATTGACTACGGGGTATAGGTAGATTTTGTTAGCCGTATAAATTAAAGTGACTACGATTTTTGAGTTTTCTGGTAGCTAGAAGCACGCGCGAGGTGTCAAAAGACGCGTCTCGGCGCGGGCTATCCAACCGATGAAAAACACTTACTGTCGCAAGAAGAAAAATTTTGAGTTTTCGTCAAAAAACGTGTTTTTTACAGAAAAAATTTTGAAAATGGCCGAAATTTACACCAAACCAGAACTCCGGGTCGCGGAACGAGCACCAGAATGAAGGTAAGGTAGGTTAGTGTCAATTTTGATTTTTTAGTAAATTATTTAACGAGTGGATTTTGAATTAATAATTAATTTAATAAAAACTTTTTGTAAAATTTTACAAGTGTCTGTAAATGAAAACTTTTTCGCGTTTTTGTCAATTTAACTTAGTCAATACGATAGGGGGTGGCTATTTAGGAATTGTCGCGCTGAAAACAGCTTCAAAATGCGCCCCTTGGTTATCGAGTAATTACAATGTTTGCAATTGACTACGGGGTATAGGTAGATTTTATTAGCCGTATAAATTAAAGTGACTACGATTTTTGAGTTTTCTGTTAGCTAGAAGCACGCGCGAGGTGTCAAAAGACGCGTCTCGGCGCGGGCTATCCAACCGATGAAAAACACTTACTGTCGCAAGAAGAAAAATTTTGAGTTTTCGTCAAAAAACGTGTTTTTTACAGAAAAAATTTTGAAAATGGCCGAAATTTACACCAAACCAGAACTCCGGGTCGCGGAACGAGCACCAGAATGAAGGTAAGGTAGGTTAGTGTCAATTTTGATTTTTTAGTAAATTATTTAACGAGTGGATTTTGAATTAATAATTAATTTAATAAAAACTTTTTGTAAAATTTTACAAGTGTCTGTAAATGAAAACTTTTTCGCGTTTTTGTCAATTTAACTTAGTCAATACGATAGGGGGTGGCTATTTAGGAATTGTCGCGCTGAAAACAGCTTCAAAATGCGCCCCTTGGTTATCGAGTAATTACAATGTTTGCAATTGACTACGGGGTATAGGTAGATTTTGTTAGCCGTATAAATTAAAGTGACTACGATTTTTGAGTTTTCTGGTAGCTAGAAGCACGCGCGAGGTGTCAAAAGACGCGTCTCGGCGCGGGCTATCCGACCAATGAAAAACACTTACTGTCGCAAGAAGAAAAATTTTGAGTTTTCGTCAAAAAACGTGTTTTTTACAGGAAAAATTTTGAAAATGGCCGAAATTTACACCAAACCAAGAGTCCGGGTCGCGGAACGAGCACCAGAATGAGGGTAAGGTAGGTTTGTGTCAATTTTGATTTTTTAGTAAATTATTTAACGAGTGGATTTTGAATTAATAATTAATTTAATAAAAACTTTTTGTAAAATTTTACAAGTGTCTGTAAATGAAAACTTTTTCGCGTTTTTGTCAATTTAACTTAGTCAATACGATAGGGGGTGGCTATTTAGGAATTGTCGCGCTGAAAACAGCTTCAAAATGCGCCCCTTGGTTATCGAGTAATTACAATGTTTGCAATTGACTACGGGGTATAGGTAGATTTTATTAGCCGTATAAATTAAAGTGACTACGATTTTTGAGTTTTCTGTTAGCTAGAAGCACGCGCGAGGTGTCAAAAGACGCGTCTCGGCGCGGGCTATCCAACCGATGAAAAACACTTACTGTCGCAAGAAGAAAAATTTTGAGTTTTCGTCAAAAAACGTGTTTTTTACAGAAAAAATTTTGAAAATGGCCGAAATTTACACCAAACCAGAACTCCGGGTCGCGGAACGAGCACCAGAATGAAGGTAAGGTAGGTTAGTGTCAATTTTGATTTTTTAGTAAATTATTTAACGAGTGGATTTTGAATTAATAATTAATTTAATAAAAACTTTTTGTAAAATTTTACAAGTGTCTGTAAATGAAAACTTTTTCGCGTTTTTGTCAATTTAACTTAGTCAATACGATAGGGGGTGGCTATTTAGGAATTGTCGCGCTGAAAACAGCTTCAAAATGCGCCCCTTGGTTATCGAGTAATTACAATGTTTGCAATTGACTACGGGGTATAGGTAGATTTTATTAGCCGTATAAATTAAAGTGACTACGATTTTTGAGTTTTCTGTTAGCTAGAAGCACGCGCGAGGTGTCAAAAGACGCGTCTCGGCGCGGGCTATCCAACCGATGAAAAACACTTACTGTCGCAAGAAGAAAAATTTTGAGTTTTCGTCAAAAAACGTGTTTTTTACAGAAAAAATTTTGAAAATGGCCGAAATTTACACCAAACCAGAACTCCGGGTCGCGGAACGAGCACCAGAATGAAGGTAAGGTAGGTTAGTGTCAATTTTGATTTTTTAGTAAATTATTTAACGAGTGGATTTTGAATTAATAATTAATTTAATAAAAACTTTTTGTAAAATTTTACAAGTGTCTGTAAATGAAAACTTTTTCGCGTTTTTGTCAATTTAACTTAGTCAATACGATAGGGGGTGGCTATTTAGGAATTGTCGCGCTGAAAACAGCTTCAAAATGCGCCCCTTGGTTATCGAGTAATTACAATGTTTGCAATTGACTACGGGGTATAGGTAGATTTTATTAGCCGTATAAATTAAAGTGACTACGATTTTTGAGTTTTCTGGTAGCTAGAAGCACGCGCGAGGTGTCAAAAGACGCGTCTCGGCGCGGGCTATCCAACCGATGAAAAACACTTACTGTCGCAAGAAGAAAAATTTTGAGTTTTCGTCAAAAAACGTGTTTTTTACAGAAAAAATTTTGAAAATGGCCGAAATTTACACCAAACCAGAACTCCGGGTCGCGGAACGAGCACCAGAATGAAGGTAAGGTAGGTTAGTGTCAATTTTGATTTTTT
>CAKLHH010000039.1:0-49412 GCA_921972225.1 Euplexia lucipara | reverse complement strand
GTACAGACGCCAGCACATCAAGTTACCGGTAGTAGTTAGCTTTGTTAACACCTTATTGTAATACCTACATTCTATTCAAATAAAAACTTCTTATTCTTAATGGGCTATTTCACAAAATTTTAATTTTTAATCCCTCATCTAAATAAGTAAAATAAAAAATAAATATTCCACAACTTTTCACACAACGCCATCTAGTCCCAAGCTAAGCTAAGAGCTTGTGTTATGGGTACTAAACAGCTGATAAACATACTTATATATTTCTAAATACATACATATTATACATGAATTACACCCAGACACAGAACAAATGATCGTGCTCATCACACGAACATTTGTTCTGGGTGGGAATGGAACCCACGACCTCCGGCATAGCAGTCAGGGTCACCAACAACTAGACCAACAGGCCCGTCACAACTAGATTACAAGAAAATATTCGACACATATTTTTTCTTTTTTATAAAAAAACTAGCAGACATCACGCAGTTTCACCCGCGTAGTTTCCGTTCCCGTGGGAATACGGGGATAAAAAGTAGCCTATGTCCACCGGGAATAGTGTAGCTTTCCACCAGTACAATAATTTTTAAAATTGGATCATGAGTTCCGAAGACTACCCCCTACATACAAACTTACAAACTTACAAAAACTTATATTAATATAGATTAGTATAGATATATATTTTGTTCCAGAAAGGAGAGCTATCACAAGTCCTAGAAGTCCATCGGCTAGTGTTTCAGGTCAGTTAATACAATCAATTCGTATTTTTATTAGAAATCAAACTAAAAACTACTTAAAATAGTTCAAATATGGCGTCAGAAAACTCATCCGCATCGCTGGATAAGTTATAGTATAATTATGCATTGGCATTCAACGTGACATTGCCGCCCAATCTTTTGGGTACGCTAATCACCTCTTGTCTGTGTGGTTCTTTCCCTATTAAATTACCATTTCAGACACTAATCTGCATGGTTCTTACATGATTTGGCCAAGATAATGTCCAGGGACTTTAAAAGGGACTGACCTTTGAGTTTCTTCTCATAGTAGTCAGATAGTGAAACATCGATCTCATCTACTAGTTTATAAATATAACGTGTAAAAGTGTTTGTGAAAACCTATTTGTTTAGATGAATTAGGTTGCTAATAGGCTATTTCCCAAAATGTTAATTTTTAGTCAATCATCTAGATTACAAGAAAATATTCGACACGTATTTCTTCTTTTTTCACGTAATTATAAAAAAACGGCGGATACATCGAGTTAAAATGTCACATGACGTCACTAGCCAGTACAGTTTATGCTAGGTAATGACGTTACAAGCCCCCACGCCTCAACTTTAATGCGCTCAATCTAAGCAGTTTTCCATCAATTACAAAAAGAAAAAACTTGAGAGGTGTCAAGGGACACCCGGATGGAACGAAGTTCCCTTCGATTGATTAGTGAACTATTCAATCTTCTCTCTCTCCCCCTCCCCCTCCATCTTCCTCCTCCCGTTCCCCTCCCTCTCCCTCTCCCCCTCCCTCTCCCTCTCCCTCTCCCTCTCCCTCTCCCTCTCCCTCTCCCTCTCCCTCTCCCTCTCCCTCTCCCTCTCCCTCTCCCTCTCCCTCTCCCTCTCCCTCTCCCTCTCCCCTCCTCTCCCTCTCCCTCTCCCTCTCCCTCTCCCTCTCCCTCTCCCTCTCCCTCTCCCTCTCCCCTCTCCCTCTCCCTCTCCTCTCCTCTCCCTCTCCCTCTCCCTCTCCCTCTCCCTCTCCTCCCTCTCCCTCTCCCCTCTCCCTCTCCCTCTCCCTCTCCCTCTCCCTCTCCCTCTCCCTCTCCCTCTCCCTCTCCCTCTCCCTCTCCCTCTCCCTCTCCCTCTCCCTCTCCCTCTCCCTCTCCCTCTCCCTCTCCCTCTCCCTCTCCCTCTCCCTCTCCCTCTCCCTCTCCCTCTCCCTGCGAACATGCGACGCCGCACAGCTTACAATAGCTTACTATAGCAAAAAGTGTCGTGACAACTTTTCGTAAGAATTTTTTCCGTCTAGCCCCCTTTCACAACGCGCGATAAGGAACTTCGTTCCAAAAAAAAAGGATCGAATATTTCCTTGTAATCTAGATGACGGACTAAAAACTAAAATGTTGTCAATTACCTCATTTTGAGTGAAGGGTTATTTAAAACAGAAACAACGTCCTTTCCTTACGCTCCATATATTTGCACTAGAATATTGGTTTGCTTCCGAAGAGATTTAACATACTATAGAGCGGGCATGTCAAGGAAATGTCATAGAAAAACTTTGATCCCATGTCTCAGTAACGCCATCTAGAATAATATATGAATATTGGAGCGGAAGCGGAGCGTACTAAAAAAACTTTGTTTGCTTCTTACGGGTGGACTGTATACATAGACGCAATTAGATATACAGGGTGTCTCATTCAAATCGGTCAGTATGGGAAAGTCTGAAACTATAAGACATACGAAGATCTGTTCTGAGGAATTATGTCATCGATTTTAATAACAAGAAAAACTACATTCTTACATTTTAAAAAACATCTGTAATTGTAGTAATATTGTAAACGTGGTCACTTCGAGCACCTACTAAAATAAATTAAAGTATGTGGAAACAATGCATTTTATTCATTTTAGACATCATGTTTCATACAGACATTTACTGCTTAAGACCTCCACAATCGATATCTAAATAGAAATAGTGTATGTTTTTTTTTTTCAAAATAACCGGGTTCGATTCCCGAACGGAGTACAGATGTTTTTTTTTTAAATGTATGAATGTAGTTTTTCTCGTTATTAAAATCGATGACATGGTTCCTCAGAACAGATCTTAGTATGTCTTATAGTTTCAGACTTTCCCATACTGACCGATTTGAATGAGACACCCTGTAGATAGGTAGGTACACATTGATACATCAGCTTCCATAGGAAAGTTTTACAACTATTTGGACATTTACAGATATAAATATCATATTTTTTTTTTTTACTTCCCTGTCCCATGTGTCACATATAACTCGATGTTGATTGTTTAACTATTGTGTTTGGGCCTAGTCGCATCGGAATGACAGCGAAGCGGCGAGCAGTTTCAGTGTTAAATAATTTTAAACTTTATCGTCATTACTATAAAACATAGTATCGATTGAAAACATTGAAAATTGTGTGCTCTCGGGGCCGGGAGCCCTCCGACGATTCACGCGTAAAAATTGCTCAAGCAATACTGTGTTCTATAAATACAGGGTCTAAACAGACTCTTAACGTAAACGAAAACTACATATTCTACCAATCACTGGGATATTTTTTTTACTTCTAGAACATACCTGGGAATTCACTGGTTTCAGAGATATTAAGGGTCAAAGTACAATATTTTTTTAACGTACTTGTTTCAAAATCGTATTCCAAGTATTATTAGAAATCTTTCTTCCGAACATGCATTATCAAAATTATCGATTTTTAAAAACAAATTACGCATTAAAAGTTACAAAAATGCAATATACTAAACAGAAGCGGGCTGTCGGGTCAACGACCAAGCGCGATAGCCCGGCCGGCCGAACGCTCAGCTGATCGAAAGTTACGTTGCGTTGTCGCGTCTTTCACTGCGCGCAATAAAAAGCATCTCTTTGTTTAAGATGGAAAAAAAAATATTTTGCCAGCAATAGTTTTTGGTTAAAGTTACTTAATTATATTATTTGTACAGAATGTGTAGTTATCGGCTATGTGATCGGTTTTTTTACACCCTGTATAGTAATGAAGATAAAAATTAGGTTTAAAATGATTTGACAACGAAACGTATTTAGTTAAATTTACAGTGCATATAGTTTTTTTTAAACAGTTGTAAATATTTATGTAAAAAACCAAAATGTGCCCAGGACGCCACACGTTACAACTACATAACAAATTTAAAGCACTTTTTTGTCGTGACGATCTAGAGTGGAAAACAAGACGCAAACTGACTCTCAAAGGAAACAAAATCCATAGGGTACTTCCTGTTGACTTAGAACTATGAAATTTGGCAAGGAACATCGTTATAAACCACAAGTATAAGAAACAAAATCTGCGTGATCGATTCCTGTACCCTCGGTGGGCGAGTCCGAATTGCACTTATCTGGTTTTTTTCTTTTTCAATTGTTTATCTAACTAAACCAACAACATGTTGTTGCACGCTGCTTGGATATTGGTAACTATACGTAGCTTCTACTGAGAACTTAGTGTCGGGCGTGAGTCGGTCGGGCTCGCTGCGCAGGCGCCGCGCGTCGCAGGAGCGGCCGCCCGTCTCGCACATACCCGTCGCCATGCGGAGCGATGGTGAGACCATTGGTAACTATACGTAGCTTCTACTGAGAACTTAGTGTCGGGCGTGAGTCGGTCGGGCTCGCTGCGCAGGCGCCGCGCGTCGCAGGAGCGGCCGCCCGTCTCGCACATACCCGTCGCCATGCGGAGCGATGGTGAGACCATTGGTAACTATACGTAGCTTCTACTGAGAACTTAGTGTCGGGCGTGAGTCGGTCGGGCTCGCTGCGCAGGCGCCGCGCGTCGCAGGAGCGGCCGCCCGTCTCGCACATACCCGTCGCCATGCGGAGCGATGGTGAGACCATTGGTAACTATACGTAGCTTCTACTGAGAACTTAGTGTCGGGCGTGAGTCGGTCGGGCTCGCTGCGCAGGCGCCGCGCGTCGCAGGAGCGGCCGCCCGTCTCGCACATACCCGTCGCCATGCGGAGCGATGGTGAGACCATTGGTAACTATACGTAGCTTCTACTGAGAACTTAGTGTCGGGCGTGAGTCGGTCGGGCTCGCTGCGCAGGCGCCGCGCGTCGCAGGAGCGGCCGCCCGTCTCGCACATACCCGTCGCCATGCGGAGCGATGGTGAGACCATTGGTAACTATACGTAGCTTCTACTGAGAACTTAGTGTCGGGCGTGAGTCGGTCGGGCTCGCTGCGCAGGCGCCGCGCGTCGCAGGAGCGGCCGCCCGTCTCGCACATACCCGTCGCCATGCGGAGCGATGGTGAGACCATTGGTAACTATACGTAGCTTCTACTGAGAACTTAGTGTCGGGCGTGAGTCGGTCGGGCTCGCTGCGCAGGCGCCGCGCGTCGCAGGAGCGGCCGCCCGTCTCGCACATACCCGTCGCCATGCGGAGCGATGGTGAGACCATTGGTAACTATACGTAGCTTCTACTGAGAACTTAGTGTCGGGCGTGAGTCGGTCGGGCTCGCTGCGCAGGCGCCGCGCGTCGCAGGAGCGGCCGCCCGTCTCGCACATACCCGTCGCCATGCGGAGCGATGGTGAGACCATTGGTAACTATACGTAGCTTCTACTGAGAACTTAGTGTCGGGCGTGAGTCGGTCGGGCTCGCTGCGCAGGCGCCGCGCGTCGCAGGAGCGGCCGCCCGTCTCGCACATACCCGTCGCCATGCGGAGCGATGGTGAGACCATTGGTAACTATACGTAGCTTCTACTGAGAACTTAGTGTCGGGCGTGAGTCGGTCGGGCTCGCTGCGCAGGCGCCGCGCGTCGCAGGAGCGGCCGCCCGTCTCGCACATACCCGTCGCCATGCGGAGCGATGGTGAGACCATTGGTAACTATACGTAGCTTCTACTGAGAACTTAGTGTCGGGCGTGAGTCGGTCGGGCTCGCTGCGCAGGCGCCGCGCGTCGCAGGAGCGGCCGCCCGTCTCGCACATACCCGTCGCCATGCGGAGCGATGGTGAGACCATTGGTAACTATACGTAGCTTCTACTGAGAACTTAGTGTCGGGCGTGAGTCGGTCGGGCTCGCTGCGCAGGCGCCGCGATTAGATCTCATTAGAGATACCTCGTGCTCAACCATTACCATTACTTTTACCAGCTACCATTGTCTTAAAAGTGTTTTAGTGATTTTATTTACAACTATCTCACATACAGAATTATAGACAGAACAGCTATATTGTGCGTGCAAGTAGTAATTTTAATGAGATATGCAAGCGATATGATTTGGATCCTTTTCTTACTAGTGTAAACTCTGCAAGAAGGTGCTTAAGCCTCCAATTTTTTAAGTGACAGTGGTTATTTTAAGTAGTTTTTTTATTGCTTTTGTCTTTTTTTTTCTTTCTTTTAACAATTTGAGTCGAGTACTGCTATCTGTGATCGTGGCTTATTTGATTTGGTTTATGATTGTAAATCTACTCGCGAGGACTTGTAATTGGCTTTCTGGTGACTATTACTTTCTTATTTGTTGTGTTTTTATTAGCTGTAAGTCCTCCATGTACTAAATAAATAAATAAATACAATGCGAGACTTTAACTTTAACCATAAATCACATATTACCAATACGGAAAAGGAGTGTTAAGTCGCATAGCGCTAAGCACTATCTTTTTACAATAGTCATTTCTCAATACTCTTTGGTTCAAAATCAAAAGTTGAAAGGTTTTGGCTGGTTCATCACAGAGTTGATTGTTACTCAGATTAGTTTTTAAGTTAGTAGTTTTATAAACGTATTTTTAACTCTCTTGCCTATGTATTTATTTTGTTTTAAGTATGTATGTAATCGTGTACTTATTTATTTTTATGTGCATCACTTTTTTTCTTTGTATTTTAACCCTTTAAACTGTTTATCAGCTTAACCTCGTCGTCCCCCCCCACAGATCGTTCCCCGGGCGGCCCGTCGGCGCGCTCGGTGTCTGCGCTGGACGCGGCGGCGGCGCAGCGTGCGCGTGCGCGTGCGCTGTACTCGCACATGAGCCGCAACAAGATCCCGCCCACCGCCAGTCTGCGTGAGTACACACCTCATACATACACACATACATACACGGTCAACCGGGGATTGTACCCGGGGATGTTACAATCTGAATAACAAACTTTTAAGGGGGATGCGTCAGGGTACCCCGCGAAATTCAAGCTTTCTTGTGTTTTTTCAAAATCAAAAGTCTTTATTCAAACTAGGTTGAGAATCAGCACTTTTTGAACGTCAAAAAAAATACATAAAGACATTCCCCCAAGAACGGCCCACCCTTCGCCACTTCCTAGTGTTTTTGCTGGGAAGAAGAAGTGGCGGAACAAACTCCCCAGCAAACAGAAATATAATAATTAATATTATTAAGACAACCGTCTAAGTTCATAAATCCCATTTAAATTCAGTTAAACCATATTTGTTACGGACGCGAATGATATTTTAATCAACATACAACCTAACACTTAACGACAAATTGCGAAAAACACAAGAAAATTTGAATTTCGCGATCGACTCTGGCGCGTCCATCTTAATTTTTTTTTTTTTTATAAGAAACTTATTCTGAAATAAAAAAAAAAATAAAAAAAAAACTAAAAAACCAGAATAAGTTCTTTCGGACCGTCGGATGATTGTAATCATAAAAAATAACAGCTTTACGATAGTACCAACATAATATACAGCTAAGTAGGTATATAGCGGTGGCGAAGAGTTCATATTTATATACCGTAATTATACATACATCGAAGAAAGGGCTAATCGTATTGTGAAACTTTAAAACATTTATAACATTACTATTTTTACTCAAATCAAATAATTTATTTCCTTTGGACCATTAAAAGACACTTATCGTCAAGCTTACAAGTTAAATAAATTTAATAAAAAATATTCTAGTTTCCCCTTCCAAAAAGTACTTTCGTATGAAGAAGAATGGGCAAGAAACTTCATACTTACTATTATAAAATAGTTCACAATATTTTGACAATATCAAATACCAAACTTGAAAAGGGATATTGTACTCGTCATTAAGATAATGATAATGGTTTTGATTTGTTTCAATATCTGTTACATTACCTGCCTGCTTGTAAAGAAAATCCTGCGAAAACTAAATGTGTACTATGTATTTATTCTAAATTGTTAAGAATTTGACTTTCAAGTTTTTGTTACCTTCTTGCGCCTAGCTCTATCTTTCCATCATCTTAAGGTAGACTGGTAGAAAATGCCTAAGGCATTAAGTCCGCCTTTGTACAGTGTATTTTACTAGTGCACAAAGTTTTAATCGATAATAAAAAATAATTAAACTGAGGTGACGTAAGCGTGAAGTTAGTTCTGTCTACGTCTATCCACAGCTTACTTCACCTTCACGGATACCTTCACTTTCATTGTGTGAATCGTACAAAACTGCTCGTATTACAAACTCTTCGCCACTGACAAAACTTCATATTTTTTATCTATGTCACATATATTATACATTATGTTTTAAATAGGGATCTTTATGGTAGTAAAAATCCCCGTTTTAAATACCAACTATACAGGGTGTTACGGAAAGGTAAATTAACTATAGGGCGGTGGTAAGAACTCATAAAAATATTAACAACTTACTTTGGAAGCTACTCGACTGCAGAAAATGGGAGGTATGTGGTGGTTAAAGCATGAAGGTTTTTCATTGTACATAACTATTGTTACTGAACTTCACTAGTCACTACATTGACAGGTGTTTTTTTTTTAGTTTGTTAAAGAAATTGCGAGCAATAGCACAGTCTAAAAACCTATAGTCGTCCGACGAAGCCGTCTAGACAGGGCAATCGTGCGGGGTGTGAGGGTCGAGACGCGGGAAAGCCGCTCCCGAACTGCGAACAAAACGATGTTCGTAGTTCGTTTCGCCAGCACATCAACCTAATACAATCTGTCAAATTTCTTTAATATTTTTTCAATTTTATTGTTGAAGCATAAGGTTCAAAATTGATTGGGGAAATTTGACAGTCTGTACTTAAAAGCACCTTTTTTTTTAAAATGATGTGAAACATTCAATACTGTAGGGACCAAAATCATGTATTGAACTCATTATATCAGGTTGTTTCACTATGCCCATTCTTCCTAAAAACTAAACTGGGTTGCTGTTAATAAAACTTGCTAAACAACGCTTGTGGTAGGAGCTAAGATCATGGCAATAGTTCAACATTTACAGTGTTAATTAATAAAACGTTAGACCCCACGTTATTTAAACATCAGTTCTGCCATTAAAGGATGCCCCACGGATTGTAAAATGACTTTCTTATATTGATTAGAACACCTTTTGTCTCACCGTTCCCCAATGTTGTGATAGGCTTCCAGTCTACTCTTCTTCTTATGTCAGAGTTGGTGAGAGTTTACACCGCCCATGGGCCTCTAACTTGGCTTCACATGCCGTTGAGAAATATCTTTCGGGCATGCTAATACTGGTATTCGGCTGCATTTAGCAGTCTGGGAAACTGCCATGCCCGAGGGATTTTTCTCGACGGCATGTGATGCCAAGTCCATGGCCCATGGGCGGTATAACAACGCAGACACCAGGTTAGTTACTAACTTCACGATAAGAAGACCAGTATTTTACATGAAACGACTGTCTATCTGTCGTTGGGTACTACAATACCCCATAGCCAAAAATTTCAGGAAATGTCTGTCGAAAATCTACAAAAAGACTTCCGCATAATTGACGTGCTTTTTGAAGCACAGAGTTGAATCGCTATGTACTGAATTTTAATCCTGCCATTCTAAATTCATGTAATTATACTTTCTAAGTTTATCTTTGACATCTTTCTCATTGATTAAGGAAAATAATAATAAAAACTTTATTGCCAAAATATAAGTATAAATAAATAAATAAATATTCCACAACTTTTTCACACAACGCCATTTAGTCCCAAGTTAAGCTTGAGAGCTTGTGTTATGGGTACTAAACAGCTGATAAACATACTTATACTTATATATTTCTAAATACTTACATATTAAAGATAAATTACACCCAGACACAGAACAAATGATCATGCTCATCACACAAACATTTGTCCTGGGTGGGAATCGAACCCACGACCTCCGGCATAGCAGTCAGGGTCACTAACTACTAGACCAACAGGCCAGTCAAGTCAGTCAAGTATACTTAGTCTGTTCACATGCATCATCTGCCTAGCCTTATCCCTAATATGTTGGGGTCGCTTTTCAGTTTAACCGGACGCAGCTAAATATCAGTGATTTACATGGAGCGACCACCTGTAAGACCTGTACAGCCCAGTAACTGGGTAACATGATACCCCTTGGTTAAACTGGTTGTATAGTTTGTTCACATGTATGGACCAGGAATTGTGACCATTCATACAATGGACAGCATCCATTGCCGAACTGGGTAGAAACCTGTGTTTCAGTACCTGGGTACCTGTGTGTTGTAGTGTGTGGATCTCAGCATCTGTCTGGCATTACCGCTGAAATGAACCTTTTGGCGCAGCTGTGAGGCAAGCCATTTTTTGTCACTACACGCGTACATCGAAGGACTGGAACAACTTGCCTGCTGCGGTCTTCCCGTCCGATTATAATTTAGGTGTCTCCAAGGCTAGAGTGAATAGGCTCTTAATAAACTAGTGCGCTTCACCATCACTGATTGCATTACTGCTTACCATCAGGTGGGATTGAAGTCAAGCACTGGTTTATAATATTAAACAAAAACTTTTTTGTGTTATTATGTTTTTGCTGGGCGAGTATCCAGCTGTTGCCAATAAATGTATTTTCTTTCTTTCTTTCTTTTCTTCTTTCTTACCCGGCGCTGAATACCAGTGTTTTTAATGGTGCGACTGTATATCGGCCCTCCACAACCCAACGACTAGGTTTCTTGTAATCAAAATAAAGTACGCCATGAACAAACGGGGTGGTTATCCCTCGTGCCTTCTCTCTATGGGAATAGTTCTTTGCCCCTTAGTGTAACAGTAACAGGCTGCTAACACAGTATAAATATTAATACAGTAGGACGACGCCTTTGATCTCTGGAAAAATGCCGACAACTTCTACACGCGTTAGACTTGGATAATATCTCCCGCAGTACGAACATCGTTTTGTTCCCAGTGCGGGAGCGGTTTTTCCGCGTCTCGCCCCTCACACCCCGCACGATTGCCCTGTCTAGACAGCTTCGTCGGACGACTGTATGTTTTTAGACTGTGCTGCTATTATTAGTTACTGAATATTTGACTTTTACATACACGATATTTGAAGAAAAATCAGGCAATGTTGTACAACTCTATAAAATGGTCTTTTGAACTTCCGTGGGGTATCGTATAACACAATAATAAAACGCTATGTTCGCTTAAACTAACACACTAAACAAATATTAATGAGTTTTGTTTTTATCTTTCATTGTATATATTTAACAAATTAATAATTGTGAAAAGAATACGGTGTTTCAATACTTCAGAAATCAATGTTTCGTCAAAAATTAAATACCGTACCATCAATATTGGTCTATACTACCACAATAAAAACGAAAATCTATAATATTGGAATTCAAAAACATTACTCTTTGACTCATTATCACGTTACATTTTAATTTACAACAAAATAAGTACGCATTTTCCATCGTCATTAATAATTATATATTATTTTTTTAATTACAAAAGAACAAATCCTGAGTAATGTCTTTGAATTTCAGCCGATCCACATTATGACCGTGAAGAAGATATAAGCGAATAAATGAACAACGAAGAATGTATATTAGATAATATATATAATAATTATAAATACAAGTGTAAATGTTGAGGAATAAATTATAAATGATAAATAAAATAATTAAAAATAAGTTAAACTTTAATTTATGCTCTGCCGAAGAAGGAGATGTTTCACAACCAGGTATATTAAAACGATTTTATTTTACAGGGTAGACGGGGCATCGATGGACAACATAATTACCATACATTCAGTATATAATTCTATACCCCACATCAATCATTCCGTCTGCCATTAAAAATGTTATTGGGTTAGATAAACAGGGTTATTCATTGTAAAACACCAACAATCTCGCAGGATTAAATAGCTAACCTCACAATCAACAACTTTTGTTGTAACGTCAAAGACTTATAATAACTTCCTTGAATTTATTTTCGTACAATAATAAATATTAATTCAATTGTCCGCTTCAATGTTACTCTACGCGATTAGTAAAAATGTTGAATCTGTATATGACTTGTAAGAATCCCTTATCAATAAAATACTATGACTATGACTAGGTAAACATACACCTGTGACGCACGGGGTTAGGGTCGCGGTAAAGCGGGCCGCAAAGGCCTGGAATTTCGTAGTCGTTTCGTTTATGAATCAAACATAGACTTACAATGTCAGTTTCCGCTGACCTTGCATAGTACGGACATGTTGTACAATGCGGGATCAGCGTATACTGGAAATGTATAGCTTAATGTGTAGCCGTGTATACAGTCGTGTAAGATGTCAGTTAATTAGTCCTGTGAAGTTGCTGGTGTATATTACAATTGAAAGTAAAAAAAAAAATTTCTTTCAAAGCTGTGGGGTCCAAAATAGTGCACTGAACTCATGATAAATGATATTTATCTCTGTAAATAGGTTCATACAGACACTTTAACATGTCATTGTTTAACTAGAAGGTGAGGTCAGTATTTCACTATCTGACTACTCTGAGAAGAAACACTGACAGAAACTCAGAACACAGTCTATTTTAAAGTCAAAACATTATCTTGGTCAGAATGGTATCATGTTGTCCATCGATGTCACTATCACCCTGTTTTATTATAGTAAGTAGATGTATATTGCATTTTCTTTGTGTTTTTTTTTTAATAAACGCTATTCTTAAAGAATTTTGTTAGTATGATCTCAATTCTTACATACCTCTTTTGCTTCGTTTACGTTGGTGTAGGACGCCAGCACATCAAGTTACCCCAATGTGTCAAATATCTATGATCGTTTTTCAACTTTAGTGTAAAAACAGAATAAGGTTAATATTCAAATGGGAAAATTTGACACATTGTGGTAACTTGATATGCTGGCGTCTGTACATCTGCCATACACACACGCCGGTTGCAAGTACTACGCACCCGTCCTTTATGAAGAACATCAACAATAAGGTCTATGTGTGGACTTTGTCCTATGTTCAACCTACAACTGTATTTTGTCTTTGTTACCTTTTGTCTCTGAGAAGAGAAACACTCAGAGGTCACAGTCTCTTCTAAAGTCCAGAAATATTTTCAAAGCACGTTCAAGGAAACAAACTCTTCAGCTTTTATAATCGAGTAGGTAGTTAACTAAAGGTAAACAATCTTGACAAGTCTTTTTACATAAACGCTTATTAAGTAAATACAACTAATCTTTAAACAAATTGTTTGATTGATCATTGTAATCGTTTTTGTTGTATCTAAATTTGTTTTCAGCTGCATTTTATTTTTAAACTGTGTAAAAAACATGTCAAAATTGTTTACCTTTTGTTAACTACCTAATCAGATGGAGTATAGGATAGATTTATCAGTTGTTTAATACCCATAGCACAAGATCTGCTTAACTTGAGACTAGATGGTGTTGTGTGGAAGTCGTGGAACATTATTATTATTAATAAATTCCATAGTAGAAAAGCTATACACCTCTAATTTTTAATTAGTACAAATATTTAAAGGGCTTATTCTAGACGGCCTTCGCATTATATTTGTAAAGTATCAATAAATAATATTCATAAATAGCAAAGTTATTAGCGTTTGTTTACATCCCAAAAAGTCACCCAATTTGTGGAAATATTGTACATACTGATGCCATAGTAGTATTAATTAATCGTCATCTCTCGCTCACGTTCGCGTGATCTGGCTCAAGCATGCCCCGCCTCCAGCAGCTGTTTTCGTTATTTAAGTTTATATAAATAGTGGCATATTTAAAAAAAATATTTTGGGTTTTTTTACTGATTACGCAAATATGATCAGTAACAGGTACGGATACAGCCCATTTTTTTTGTACTAATTAAAATATAGGGGTGCATACATTTTTGTTATACTGCCCTTAAGTCGTTTTTTTTTGGCGAATAATACACGTTTATGTAATTATGCATCCGATTTATCATGTTTTTATTTATTTATTTTTGTTTTACCAGCACGAGCCAAACGTTCACCAGTCGCGGCTAGCGGCGTACCTCCCAGTCCAGAGCGGTCGGTTGGGCGCTCCCGGTCCAGACCAGGAGTGTCACAATCACAACGTGAGTGATAAATTATATTTATTTCTGTAAATAGGTTCATACAAACACATTTACATGTCATTTTTTAACTAGAAGGTGAGGACGGTGTTTCACTATCTGACCACTCTGAGAAGAAACACTGTAAGTCAAGAGATTCAAGATACAATAGATTACATGCTCAGAAATACATATATACATACATAAACTCACGCCTTTCCGGTTGCGAGTACTACGCACCTGACCTTTCTGAAGAACCTCACCAATAAGGTCTATGTATGTCCTTCTAGGGCGTCCCCTCCCGGCGTTCCCACTTACATCTGCCTTGTAAATACCTTTCGTTAGTCTCTTTTCATTCATCCTTTCAACGTGACCAAACCATCTAAGCATACTCTTTTCAATTTTTGTTACTACATCTTCTTTTAAACCACAACGTTGCTTTATCACGTCATTCCTCAATCTGTCATTCATTGTTACACCACACATACTTCGCAAGAAACGCATTTCTACAGCATTTATTCTACTTTCATGTCTCTTTTGCCACGCCCAACATTCACTTCCATACGTTAGTGTAGGCACCAGCACACCATAGAAAAACTATGATCCCATGTCTCAGTAACGCCATCTAGCGTAATATAGCAATATTGGAGCAGCAGCGGAGCGTACTAAACTAGAACAATCGACTTGTGTCCACTAGGACACAATAATCAGGGGAAAATTTTGTTCGTGGTGTATACCTTGCACGGTGAAACATAGTGTTATGTTTCACCGTGCAAGGTATACAAATTATAACATTGGTTAAGTATCTTAACACTGTAACAATAGTAGGAAGTAAGTACCTACTTTTTTACACATTCTCATTTTGAATTTCTTCCCATTCGATTCCAATCGAATCATCGAATTCCAATCTTCCCATTCGAGTTAAAACTGGGTGTTTTTGGTTTTAACCCAGTTTTAACCAGAAATACTTTCAGGAAATATTTTGTTTTCACCCCGCCAAACCACCCAGTGAGTGGAATGAAACGGGTGATAATTGGGTTCTAACCCAAAACTGGGTTTTAACACGGGTGATTACCCATCTCTAGTAGCTACATCTATTAAACATACCAATTCAAAAATAATATCTAAGTTCTGAATTATTAAAGTATTTCTATAGAAGTTTTCTGAAATGTTCTTTATTTACAGCTACATCTAGATCTTCATCACCGTCTTCCCGCAGCAGCGGTCCCATGTCGTTGGCCAGCGCTCGCAGACGACCCTCGGGTATACCGCGCTCTCTAGCGGGCTCCAGGGAAACCAGTCCTACCAGGCAAGTGTTACAACAACGACTAATGCTGGTTTTTTAAATAAAAAGAGGTAGTTCTCAATTTGGCTGTATTTTTTTGTACGTGTCACGCATTGAATTAGAAAAGCTATGGAAACAGCATTGCACTCAAAAAGTGGCACCACGAAAAGTACGTCTAAGTAGGCGGGGCTTTAAAAGTACGTCTTTTTGAGAACTAGTCTACTGCGCACTCAGTGACGGAAGGTCGCATTGATCAAAGCGTTTGACGTTTCATTATTTCGATAAAAACATTGGTGGAATTATAAAAAAATAACTTCTTGTGTAGTAAAGTGGTGCAAAAAATGCAAAGAAAGGCGGAAAAGTGATACTGGAATAAGTTTCATTGGTGAGTAAAAAGAAATCCTTTTATTTACTGTTTTACCAGTTCTAACAAATATTTGAATGACATTGACACTATAACCAAAAAATTGGTTTATTTAGTCAGCCTAAAAATAGGCAATTCTAAATTGTGTCTGGATTTTCCCTTATTGGCGAGTTATTAAGCGGTTAGGGTATAGCATTTAAATATTATGTATAATATTAAATACAAATGTGATTAAAACACTAACGAGTAATTCATTGTGGCCGGTGTTATGCAATAAGTGCTCGTAACCAGCCCAATTAATTATTCTTTTTGGTTTTTTGTTTTTGAAAATAAGTAAATTTTATTTTTTGACAAACTTAAGCTTGTGGGTTATTTTGAATACACGAACATTATATAAACAGTAATTACCGATTAATTGTCGTTGTAATATTTTCAGTTTTCCTAAAAATGAACTAAAGCGACTGTTGTGGATAAAAGCTGTTCGTTTAGAAAGAAGACAGGAAGATTGGGCACCAAATAGATTCAGTAAGGTGTGCTCCATACATTTTGATGCTCAAGACATGTATCTGTCGAGTAAGGGTAATCGCATGTTGAATAAATCTCCTACCTATTTGCACGGTAAATAATTTTAATATTTTTTTTTTTTTGTGTCGTCATTAACCTTATTTTTGGTCTTTTTAGATGGTTCATAGAAGAAGGAACGGTTGCGTCCGCAGACAGAATAATGGTAATAAATTATGGTCATTAACTTCTGTTTAGATCAGAAAATAGTTTACAAGGTAAAGTAGTAGTAGATTTAACATTGTATTCAAGTTCAAGTCTATGGTAAGGCGTGTAATTCCAGTATACTTACCAGGTTCTCATTAAATGTTTAAATAAAATTTTAACGTATCATTATTGAAAAAGAGTAACCATAAGAAGCGACTATTTAGAATGGGCTGTTGTCCGTTAAGCTTCACCTTTCTTACTAATTACTGTTAGAAATTTCAAAAATACCTACCTTGTTTTTTGTAAATTAAATTGAAATAAATGATTTTCACTTTCACTTATTGTTAACACTCGTTTGAACTAACATTGCAATAAACCGCGATGAGTGGAAGGACGGAAGGGAAGCCTTTGCCCTGCAGTGGGACACAACAGGCACATAATAATAATTATTATTATTGTTAAAATTCTTAATTTGTCAATAAATATATTTTTACTTTATCCGAATTTTATTTATCTTCATCGACCGCTTTAAAGTGATATCTTGAAAACTTCTAAACCAATTTTGATATATCTTGCATTTATACGTAATTACTCGTACCGATACCTGATTAAGGAATTTTGGGCTAGAAGGTGCCCTACGGTCTTATCCAGGTGATAACATATACATGTGCCAAATTTCATCCAAATCCATTCAGCCTTTTGACGAGGACTAACGAATAAATAAACTCACTTTCACATTTATAACAGTGGTAAGTAAGTATTTTATTATTTTATTTATTAACTACACGCGAACACATACAGACTCACTACACACTACGACACAAAAATAGACTAAACATACCAGGCTCTAAGCTGAAAATACACTCCACAAGCACTTTAGTAATGTCAATTAAAATATATAATAAATTACCAGACGAAATTAAAAATGTTCAAAAATATAATATATTTATAAATAAATGAAAACAATTTCTAATCCGTAAATGTTATTATAATATACTTAAACGAGTATTTAAACGATAAACTTAATAAATAAACAATAATACCAAAAAGAAAAGCAAAAATATTTTATAATACTTACCAATAATAATAATATAATAATTACTTATAATAATTTAAACAAATATCAATGTATAAGTTCAATACATGAGTAGTAAAAATTATATGTAAGTATACAATTATTTATAAGCCTACCTCAGCCTACCTACACTAAACAAAAGAGTAGTAGAGATTAATATAAAATTTGAAATATTTATAATAGCCCTCCTCCCGTACGCAAAATACGCGCTTGGTCGTGGAGTTGCGGACACCTGCCCGTTAAACCTAACCTAACCTAATATAGCCCTCCTCGTAATTCTCCTAATTTTTATATTGTTATGCCCGACAGGGCCCACAATGATGCATATTATTATTATATCCTTATGTACCTACCACCTAAGTTCACATTGTGGAATGCAATAAATATATTGAGTATTGATTAAAAAAAACAAGTATAGAAGTATCAATATAATTTGTATGTATGTATTGTATATAGATAATTTACATTTATATTCTGTCGGAATTCATTAAAAAAAGTCATTGTTAAATATACACAAATAATTTAATTTAGCTAAGTAGGTATCTACTTCATAACACCATCCACGCTCGGCTCGCTGTCATCTTGACTCCGCCCAGTGACCTTGATGCACCCAATCGCGCACTAGCTTCGTCTATTATAGTGTGTCAGTTGTTTGCGTAAATGGAACCAAAATTGAAGCGTTATTTGTATGAGAATTACGTTTCCATAGCTTTTCTAATTCAATGGTGTCACGTTTTTTTTTTGTTTTTTTGCTTATCTCGTCATCATTCGTGGAATTTCAATTCCAATTTTGAATATTCTTAGGGTGTACCTACTTTCCGTGCCGTCTCTTTTAAGTTTCATCGTGATCGGTTTAGTAATTTTGTTGTAAAATCAAAATAAATGGACAATTAATAATAAATATAAACAAAAAAAAATGCCCCTATTACATGGGACTTAAACATAACTGGCGAAATGTGGATGTACTACCAGGTACGCCTCTGCCTAGCCCTTCGGGGATTACAGGCGTGACGTTATGTAATGTTACGTTAAAAACACAACATAGCTTTGCTATGCGGAGGAGTCTTGTTATGTAATTAATGGTCACCCATATCTTCGAGCGTAGCTGAACCATCCATCCATGTGCTTGTTGTTGTTGGGCTCGTCGCTGATGTTGGCTTTCCACGTGTTATTTAAGTAAATAAAGATCTTTTCTCTCACTAGGAGTGGTCGCTCCAGTAGCGTGGTAAGCGCGGGCGTGCGCCGGCGCGAGTCTATAGAGCGTACTGCCCCCTCCCGCGCGCCCGCCGCCTCGCTGCGCCTGCTGCAGCAGACCAGAGAGGCGGAGGCCTTGCTGAGGGTAAGTCAAATCAAACCATATTTAGTTTTTAACACGATACCCCTAGTCTAAGATCCCGTTAAGAACGAACTTCACCGAGTTGGTTAATGAATGATACCTATTTTATATTAAATTTAATATGTCAATAAATACGAGTATATTGCATATAGGTTGCCTAAAAAAATTCAGTTGGTATTAAAAGAAAGCCGACGACACAGTTTAACACTTAGGGACTTCATGTACTGAACCCTTGCGACCCTGTATGATATACTAAAACCCCATTATCTCCACCCACAGAGTCCAGAAGATAGTTCAGCATGCGAAGGTGGTCGTAACAGGGACGACGACTCTGAAGCCTCCAGTGTATGTTCAGAACGAAGTCTGGATTCTTATAGAAGACACGATGTGAGTAACGACACTATTTAATTATTTTTTGTGGTAGATGCGCCACAGTTTTCTTTTTTTAACTACTACAGCGTCTATCATCGTTTCATATTGTATTGCTTGTACCGTAAATGTTCAAAATAAATTTACTTTTTTTTAATGACAATGTCTAATGCAATCAAATATATTTATTTATTTATTTATTGAAAGGAGTACCAACAGCTGTAACAGATTACAGGTTCTCACGAGAAAAAAACATAATAGAATACAGAAATCTTAGGATCACTAACAAGCACGATAAATAACAGAAATAATAGAATTAAGAAGGATACAATATGCACTAAATACACTTAAGGCTATAATAGTTAAGGCACTTATTACATGGAGTAAAGGTGATTATACAAAATCAGTTAAACGAACAAAAGCACTACGCACTTCTAAAGAAATCTGCATTTATTTATTTACTTTGGATCCCCAACAAAGGGTATACACACAATAGCGATATTACATGATTTAGGTTGTAAGATGGTGTACCCGTTCACTTACAGGAGACCACAGCATGCACAAGAAATTCACACAAGTAACAAAATTAAAATTTAGAAAAGTATCAAAATGAAAATTAGGGCATTTACATTGAAAAAGTTCAAATCTTTTAAATATTCAAGTCATAAAAGATTATAATAATTGTTGGATTTGTAAACTACACTATATGTGTCAGCTTGACACACTCTGTCTCTATGGCGACTGGCGTATTATGTAACGGACGGACTTCTAATTAAATCTTTATTAATCATTATTTATTCTATGATTTTCCACTTAATCCATCTGGTTATGGGCCCAGGGACGTACTATGCGCCCTGCAAGATATTAATTTTGGAAGAAGTACGCGTAATTTTCTATAAATAAATTCGGAAAATTTTACGTTACCGGTCGGCTAAATTTCAAACTCACAAAATGGCTGGATCATCAGGGGTTTCTAATATTGGTATTCCCGTGGATAAATTACAAGGGATACAGGACTACAATAATTGGAAATTCATGGTAAAAATGATTTTGATCCATGAGGACTTGTACGAGTGCGTCGAAACGGAAAATGGTTGTAAGGACGAGAAGAAGAAAAGTAAGGCTCTGGCAAAGATATGTCTTTCGGTCGGCCCGTCCGCTTTGCATCATGTTCGTAACGCAAAATCACCGTATGAGGCGTAGACCAGTCTGCAGCGTGCCTATGAAGACAGAGGATTGTGTCGGCGACTTGGGTTGCTGAGATCACTGTTCGGTACGAAGTTGAGTGAAGCAGAGAGCATGCAGAGCTACCTGACTCGTATTACGGAGCTCGGACAGCAGTTGGATGACATCGGTTCCAAATTGGAAGATGAATTTTTGGCAGTCATCATGCTAAGTGGTTTGACATCGGACTTTGACCCACTGATAATGGCGTTAGAGAACTCGAGCGCGACGCTGACTAGCGACGTGGTGAAAACGAAGTTAGTTCAGGAACAGCATCGCCGGGACGAGAAGTACTCTGATAACACTGCTTTAGTGACCAAGAAAGTGTTTAAATGTTTTCGGTGTAAGAAGACGGGTCACATAAAGAAGGATTGTCCGAAGCTGAAGAGTGATTCTAAGAAACCCTCATCTTCTAAGGACGAATCATTGTTGACAGCATTATCAGTGAATTTTAAAAGTGATGTTTGGTACATAGACTCTGGTGCGACCAACCACATGTGTAACAGTAAAGAACTTATGTATGACTTTCAGTGTTCAAAGTCATTGGAAGTGAATATTGCTAATGGGGACAAAGTGATGACTGGTGGACACGGTAAAGTGCAAGTCAATTTGAAAAACGGACCCAAGACAATTAGTAATGTACAGACGCCAGCACATCAAGTTACCCCAATGTGTCAAATTTTCCCAATTGAATATAATAAAAAAATAATAAATAAAAATGTATTTATTTCAGTAAATCTTTACAAATAAGTTGCCGGGGCTTCCCAGAAAGTAATCATATGATACTTGTGTTGGGAAAGCCTCACATTTCTGGTGTGAAAAAAATTTAGACTTACTAGACTAACAAAATGAGAATAACATTATTTAAACAATGAAAAATGGTAAGTTTTGATGTGTTGTGTCTGTAAGGTGCATGCTTGCTTGAGTTCGTGTGTGTGTGAGCGCACTTGTGTGTGTTTGTGTGTGTTTGTGTGTGTGTATGTGTGTGTGTATGTGTGTGTGTGTGTGTGTGTGTGTGTGTGTGTGTGTGTGTGTGTGTGTGTGTGTGTGTGTGTGTGTGTGGTCGGTTGTTTTTAATGGGTAACCCTATAACTCCGTTGCGTGTTTATTATTGTCTTTGTGAGTGCATTTAGCTCATGTCATAATTCAAGCTACTGTAAGCAGGATTTCCTCTACGTCTTCATAATCAAGAGTAAGGAGCCATTCATTCAGTTTTTTCTTACACTCGTACAATTGCATGGGGTAAATATTAAGGATACGATTAATTATATTGTAAACGCGGGGGGCTTGAGCTAAATTTTGCCGACTAGCAAAGACAGTACGAGTGGGGTATGTAGGGGCTACAATATCGCACCGTCTTTTTCTAAGTTTGGCGTATTCAAAAGGTAGTGCTTTGTGATATCTATGTATCATATGTAGAATATAAAGTTTCCTGACTGAGAGAAGCTTAGAAATTGCATATAAGGATTTAGTAGAAAACCTATAGGGCTTAAAGTACATGACTTTAATCAAGGACCTTTGCGCCCGCTCTAGATCTATAAAGTATGACTTAGCTGCACCTCCCCAAACCGAGATACAGTATGTCATTACAGATTGGGCTAGAGCAATGTATATTTTATTTAGTAGCTCTGCACTCATAACGTGTCTTAAACACTTGAAAACCCATAAAAGCTTTCTTACCCTCCCTATGGTTAGTTCAAGGTGTGGGTACCAACTTAACCTTTGATCCACTATAATTCCGAGGTACTTAGCAGAGCTGAGTTTCTGAATTGTCGGACAACTTTGAGTACAATTAGAAGGAGTATGACAGGAATGAATTTTAATTTCAAAGTTGGGCGAGGGCTGCGAGTTTAAGTACGGAGCGAAACATACGTAGTTAGTTTTTTGGGTGTTCAGCGTGAGAAGATTCTCATTAAGCCAGTGACTAACTCTAGCCAGACCCCTCTCGGCCACCAACCTTACTCTCTCCCATGACTTGGCAGTAAAAATAATGGCAGTGTCGTCCGCGTAAGACAGAATCCTCCCTCCGACGCCACTAAGGTTGCAGAGATCATTGATATATATCAAAAAGAGCGTCGGGCCGAGAACACTGCCCTGCGGGACTCCAAATGTTACGTTTTCTTCATCACTAAGAAAATTGCCAATTTTTACACCCTGCTTTCTATTTTTTAGGTAACTGCTGAGAAGGGAGAGAGCAGAGCCACGGAATCCTATCCTCTCCAGCTTGCGCATCAGTATTGGGACGGAAACGGTGTCAAAGGCTTTCTTGAGGTCAAGAAAGACTACTAGACATTTGTTACCCCCATCTATTTCTTTTGTTATTGTGGATGCAAGATCCATGGTAGCATCCTGAGTCGACATTCCTTTCCTAAACCCGTATTGAGAGGTAGATAAGATGTTGTACTTAGACAGGTAGCTTACTATTCTAGAGTTCAATAGCTTCTCAATGACTTTAGAAATGGAGGTAAGTACAGAGATAGGCCGATAATTGTTAGCGTCGTCGCTATCTCCTCCCTTATACACAGGGGTGACAACGGAGCGCTTAAGAAGATAGGGGAAGATTCCGGAGTTGAAAGTTAGGTTGGCAAGGTCTCTGATCAGAGGGACTAAGATCTCCTTAGCTTGTTTTAAGAAAAGGGTAGGGATTCCGTCCCAACCTGGTGCACTCTTAGAGTCTAGGGACATCAGGGTGTTCTCAACTTCGATCTCGGAGGTGCCAAATAAAACAAAAGAGGACAGGTTATAGGTGTCCGTGTTAGTTGATTCCGAGGGTACGAAGCTATTTGAGATATTCTGAGCCAGAGTTTGCCCAATGTCAATAAAGAATTTATTTACATGGTTGGTTGAGGCTTGAGGACATGATTTTATTTTAAGTAGGTCACCATTTGTGCTCTTGGGTGGTTTGTAATGTGTAATTTCATTTATGGTTGACCATAGTGCCCTAGGATTTTTAACAGATGCTACAATTTTATCTTTATTGTATTTATTTCTTAGTTTTTTTATAAGATTTACACAGAAGGTTCGGTATCTTTTATAGGTTATTATTAAAATTTGGTTTAGGGGGTTTGATTTATGTTTCAGGTATATTATATTTCTTAGTCTAATACACCGTAAGGCACCTGTGGTTATCCAGGGCTTTATGTTTCTTTTACTATTCGTGACAATTACATTTTTAGTGTTGGAGTGTAAAGCTGACTTGACCATTTCTATCAGTGCAAAAGCGTAAGTATCCGGATCTTTAAAGACATTGAAGAAGGATACATCAGTATTTTTTAGACTATTATGAGCGTTTTCATAATTGATTAGGGTTTTGTGCCTTTGAGGTACTGTATGTTGATACTTATTGGCGATTGACAAGAGTATTAAACAGTGGTCTGTTACAGTTGTATTTAAAACCGCTGTAAAAGCCATGTTCCTCTGTCTGTCCAGGCTTAGCAGGACGTGGTCAAGACAGCCGTCCCCCCTCGTTGGTAAGTTATGAGACGGCAACAGTCCATGAAGTGATAGCATATTTAAGTAGGTTAATCTATTATTTCTTTCTTGATTAGTTTCTATTGGGGAGATGATTAAGTCAATGTTAATATCACCTAAGATCAAAACGTTTTTACTGGGGATGATATTCTCTAGGTGATTATTGAGAGATGTAATGAAATTACCTGCGTTTAGAAATGAAGGTGACCGGTAGATACCCAGTATGGTGTAGTTTAAAATTTGTAACTCTAGTCCCGTGGCATTTACAAGTTTAAGTTCTTTAAATTTCACAGATAGGTTATTTTTGATATAAGCAACTACCCCATCACATTGATTAATGTGGTATTTAGTTTGGAATGATGTATAATTACTTAATTGCGGTATGTTTTTGTTCGGGTTTAGCCAGCATTCTGTAAGAATCAGAATATCTATTTCACATTTTAGTTGTGCCAGAGTGAGTTGCAAATCATCAAAATTTTTGTAGATACTTCTAATATTTTGTGTTGATATTGTTAGGTTATACGTAGACTTTTCTATCTCTATATTTATTTCCTGTATACTGCCCTTAAGCGAGTCCGAGGGCTTAATTTGATCAATTTCGTTCAGCGTATCTAAACTATCCATTTATAAAAATTAATTGAGAACTCTTGGGGTTGCAACTGGGGTAGTTAGATATCATAATTAGAAACAGGTCAGGCTCGGATAAGTATAACAGTGTAATGATGAACTCTTTGTAAAAAAGTAGGGAGAGAATTGGTGTGATGCCTGCAGTGTATTTGTGGTTTTTGTAATATATGGAGGCTTGAAAGTATGTAGGTAAATTTAAGTTTTGTATGTGTTTTTGTTTGTTTTGATAATAACCAGCGTGTTGTATATGTGGGATGCAAAGTTGGTAGTTGTAATTATAGGATAAAGGTGTATGTGCATGTATATGTTTGTGTGTAGTTTTCTGTATAAGTTTTTTGGTATAGGTTTTATAGTAGACAATTGACATTTTCTCAAAAAATATAAGTATTAGGTTGGGGTAAACTGAATTATGTAAGAAAAATAGTGCTAAGAAGTATATATCCATAGTTAGTCATTTTTCCTGCATTAGTTGTTGCACCTGTGCTTCGTGTTGAATATGGATACTTTTAGACTTGTCATCTTTCCGAATTAGTACTTTGCCCATGGAGGTCCAGCAGTACTTAACTTTTTGAGCCCTTTTCAGGTCCCGGGCCAAGAAAAACAGACGTGCCCCCTTAGTAGTGAGTTGTTCAGATATAAAGATTGGTGTGTCTTCGTTGCTTGTGAAGCCTAGGTGTTTAGCCTGCAGCCGTGTCTTGTTTGTAAGATTGAAATCTTTCACCTTTTTCAGGAGGTCTGTTCTCAGGATTGCAGACCTTAGCTCCACTATAATTGTAGGTTTCTTCTCCCTTTCACCTCTTGATTTCAGGCGGAAGATGTCGTTAATATCATAACCGTTAATTTCTAGATGAATGGTCTTAGAGAGGTTGACAACCATTTGAATCAGGTCCTCCCTGTTTTCCTGTGCCTTTATAGGAACATTTTTAATTTCAACGCAGGCCCTGCGGGAATATCTTTGAAGGTCTTCTACTTTGTCTTCCAGAATGCAGATATATTCCTGGTCTTTTTGAGCCTGGTTTTCTAGAAGTGCTATTTTTCCGCGGTACTCCTCGTTTTGTGCTGTTAAGAGTGATACAGCCGCGTCAATTTTAGCATTGGACTCAGTTATCTCTTGTAATTTGCTGGTTATAGATGCTAGTCCCTGACTTTGAGTGCTAACTAACGAGCTAATTAAGTCTTTTATCTCGTCCTTAAAAACGGAGAATTGATTTGGTGTGGAAACTTCATCTCTTGGCCGTTTATTGCGTTGTGTGATATTTTCATTAAGCGATGGGAATACATCACAATTGGCTGTTGTTCTATTTAGAGAGGGGTCAGAAGAGAACTGTGACGTTAAAGTTAAGTTTCTGGCCGGTTTCGGCGATTGGGAGGGAGACGTTTTCTGCAGTGGCATGTTTATGAAAGGCCTATGTGAGTCGGGGCCGTCAGCAATTAATTTACTATTATTCGTGTGCTAGACGGGGCCTAAGATAGGGACGGGTGTGCGCTCAGACAACTGTCTCCTGTTTTCCGGTAGCTCGGTATCGCTTTCTCGAAGTTGGCGGAGATGGTTTGACCGCTCGGCGTCACTTTTACGACCACTATCTTCTTATGTTAACCTTTAACACAGCGAAGGTCAATGGCGCACGCGCACACCTGATTTTTGTAGAAACGTTAAGGCGATCAACAAAACAAGTCATCCAATTTAACCAAAACAGCGATATTCACAGCGCCTTGCGTCAACGATCGTTCAATCCAGTCATCCGTAAGGCAGCGATGAAAGCGCTAGGAACGTGCGTCTCACAATTGCAAATGGCAGCGCAGCGAACACCGCAGCGTAAAGCGGACGCGTACGTCTAGCGTGGCGAGTAGTATGGCAGCGCTGAAAGTGCGGCAAGCACAAGCAAGCGGCCGGCTGGACGAAGTCGTTATTAAAAATATTTTAAGAGTTTTACACTGATAACTTTGGTAATAGTTCGTCGAACTTGATTAACTAAGCGTCACTGCACACTCGTTTTTTCCGGTCACAAGATAATGTTAGTCTCACTAGGTTATCGAAACTTTTAACCACTTTTAACACGAAATGATTACGGAGTAAACAAACGAGATGTTGACTTGCTAACGTTCCGCGGGGTATGAATACGAACCTTATTCTGTTTGACATAAAGTTGAAAAACGATCAAAGAAATTTGACACATTGGGGTAACTTGACGTGCTGGCGTCTGTACATTTTATTCCTAAGCTTTCTGTAAACTTATTATCAGTAAGTCAGTTAAATAGGAAAGGTTATAATGTTGTTTTTAAGTCTTTAAGATGTTATGTTTATAATGGTAGTGAAATCATAGCTACTGGTACTTGTTTTAATGGGATTTATCAGTTGGATACTGTAGGTCGAGAGTTGAGTTTTAGGGTAGGGTCAGAAATTGCCATGAAATCGGTTTGTGAAAGTCCTATAGCTAGTGGATCAATGCAAGAAGGCAAGCAGCCTGCATTGGTATCAGCAGAGGGGATGGTTCCACAAGAGTTCTGGCATAGACGGCTAGGTCACCTGAACTCGAGAAGCATGAATCTCATGAAGAATGGAATGACAACAGGTATGAATTTTGAATCTACTACATTCAGTTCCTGTGTTGCATGTGTTTTAGGAAAACAAACAAAGTTGCCATTTCCCAAGAAGAGTCAGAGTAGGTCTACTCAATTGTTAGGACTGGTACACACAGATGTGTGTGGTCCTATGCAGACTCCTTCTCATGGTGGCGCGAAGTACTTTGTTATTTTTGTAGATGATTTTTCACGGAAGACTTTTATATATTTTATTAAAAATAAAAGTGATGTTTTTGAAAATTTTAAATTTTTCAAGGCTGTAGTGGAGAATCAGACTGACAAGAAGATTAAAATATTACGTAGTGACAATGGCGGCGAATTCATAAATCATGTTTTTCAGGACTATTTGAAAACCTGTGGAATTCGGCAGCAGACAACAGTTCCACATTGTAGTCAGCAAAACGGTGTCGCGGAACGAGCTCACCGGACTATTATGGAGAAAGCTCGCTGCATGTTGGAGGAGGCTGGTCTTAGTAAAAGGTATTGGGCTGAAGCTGCTAACACGGCTGTATACCTGAAAAATAGGTCACCAACAAAGGCGGTCCGAGGAGCTACTCCGGAGGAAGTGTGGACTTCACGGAAAGTTGACGTAAGTCATTTGCGTATTTTTGGTTGCACAGCATATGCATTAATTGAAAATTGTCGCAAACTCGATACAAGGAGTAAGAAATACATATTCGTAGGGTATTGTGACGAAACAAAAGGTTATAGACTTATAGATCCAGATTTTCCAAAGAAGTGTGTCAAAGCACGACATGTAACCTTCTTGGAAAATGACTTTGTGTATAAAAGAGTGTCAAAAGATGACAATAAACAAAGTGAAAATATTACACTTTTGCTAGGCAACTCATCTGTCGAAAAAGGCAAGGAAGTTTCAAGTGAAACTAATCCTGACATTGTGGATTTAACCTCACCTAGGTCAGATTTATCTTCTGAACTACAATCTGACCGGAATACAATAAACCCCCGTAGGTTAACAACATTTAGTTTAAATGATACGGAGGATATTGAAAGTACGGATGATCCGCTCGACCATACATATATTCCAGGGAACTCAACCATGGACTCCGAAGACTCTAACACGACGTCTTTCGAGGATGCAGGCAGTGAAGTCTACGAGTTTGCTGGATTGACTGGAGTTATGAAGGAGGAGGATATACCGAGCAATATGCAGGAGGCATTGGACAGTGATGAGGCTAAACAATGGAGAGAAGCCGTAAACGACGAGTATCGATCTTTTATCACAAATAAATGTTGGACTTTAGTCGATTTACCGGAAGGGCATAAGGCAGTAAAATGTAAATGGATTTTTACTAAAAAGAGAGGGTTGAAAGGTGAATTGTTAAAATACAAAGCACGTCTTGTTGCAAAGGGTTATACCCAAAAACATGGGATAGATTATAACGAAACGTTTGCACCTGTAGTGAGATATTCAACCATAAGGGTATTATTAGCTTTGGCTGCTCAGTATGACATGCAAATTGAGCATATGGATGTAAAAACTGCTTTTCTTAATGGTAACTTGACAGAAACAGTTTACATGGAGCAAACAAAAGGTTTTGTTGTTAAAAGTAAGGAAAATAAAGTTTATAAGCTCAACAAAGCCATTTACGGTCTAAAACAGGCGGCAAAAGCTTGGTACGATAAAATTGATGATGTTTTAACCAGTAAATTGTTGTTTAAACGGTTATCATCAGAACCATGCGTTTACATTTATAATCATGATGGTGAAGTTATGATTATTGCATTGTATGTTGAATAATGCTGTTTTCGTCGAAATCTTCAAAGAAGAAAAATGTTATAAAGAAGAAACTGATGGGTGAATTTGAAATGAAGGATCTAGGACCTGCCAGTCACATTCTTGGCATGAAAATTACCAGGAAAGAGAATGGTGACATTACTTTGGATCAAGCATGCTATATCAAACGGATGTTGAAAGTTTTTAAAATGCTTGATTGTAAACCAATAAGGACTCCTATGGAAGTTGGTTTTAAACTTGAAAGAGAAGAAAACTCGGAGTGCAACCATGACTACAGAAGCCTTGTTGGATATTTAATGTATTTGGCGGTATGTTCCAGACCTGACATAGGACACAGTGTGAGTTATTTAAGTCAGTTTAACACTTGCTTTGGAGAAAGTCACTGGAAGGCTGCGAAGAGAGTTCTTCGCTATTTACAGGGAACTAAAGAATATTGTCTTGTTTTTCTAAAAGGTAACTTAGAAATAACAGGTTATACAGATGCAGATTGGGGCGGAGATCATTTGGATCGGAGATCATATACTGGGTATGTGTTTAGACTTGGTAATTCCATAATTTCTTGGGAAAGTCGTAAGCAGCGCACTGTAGCTCTCTCGAGTACTGAGGCTGAGTATATGGCAATTTCTGATTCCTGCAAAGAAGCTCTGTTCTTGAAAACTTTTATTCAGGAATGTACTGGTAAAAGTTGTAATGTTAACTTGTTTAATGACAATCAGTCGGCTCAAAAACCATGTCGTTCTGTATCTCATTCAAGATCTAAGCATATAGATATAAGGCACCATTTTATTAGAGATTTGGTTAGTAAAAAGGTTATTCAGTTAAGTTATTTACCTACTGATGTAATGATAGCGGATGTTTTGACAAAATCGTTAACCCACGAGAAACATTCAAAGTTTGTGACTGAATTGTTTAATAAATAACTGTAACAATAGGTTGGTTGGGTCAAAGTGATTTTAATTGGTATGTAATTGATAGTCAGAGGTAGGTATCAATATTAGTTTTATAAATATTTGTTTTTGAGGCCTAGTGATTAGTATTAGTACCAATTGTTTTAGAGTTTTGTTGTACGTGTTTATAGTGTTGGTTTAAGGCCTAGTGTTGGATTTGTAAACTACACTATATGTGTCAGCTTGACACACTCTGTCTCTATGGCGACTGGCGTATTATGTAACGGACGGACTTCTAATTAAATCTTTATTAATCATTATTTATTCTATGATTTTCCACTTAATCCATCTATAATGACATCATACAAAATTTAAATCATTTAAAAATTTAAAATTAAAATCAAAATTATAAAAAATTAAAATTATTATCATTTTATTCATTGCATTCAGCCGAGTGCGTGCTGTGTTGGTTTTGGTGACAAATGGGTCCAATGAAGAGACCCACAAAATGTGTACGCCGTTATTGGTAATACATGGACGCTCACAACATCTAAAAAAAAAAAAAGATTAAAGATACCGGGCTGGTATCCGCAACTCCACGTCAAAGCGCGTATTTTGCGTATGGGCTATAATCTGCAACGCGGGCCCAGTGCGAATTGGTAGACGTCACATGTCTTCAAACTTTTTGGTTCTAGGACATGCCGGTTTCCTCACGATGTTTTCCTTCACCGTTTTTGAGAGCAGTGGTGATGAAATAAATTACGCAAAGTAATGCGCCTGCCTGGCTTTGAACCCACGACTTACTGTTCGTAAGTCGGGGCCACCGCTGCTCTCTCTCTCTTTCTCTCTCTCTCACAACATCTATCAAATGCATGTGTGACAAAGTAAATGAAGTTTGATGTTCGCAGAGCGTGTCGTGGTCGGGCTCGGCGTCGCGCCTGGGCTGGGACGGCGGCTCCCCGCCGCCCCCGCCGCCGCCCGACGACATCATCGCGCTGTGCGCCTGCACGCACTGGACGGAGCGGAAGGATGGACTCACGCACTTGGTCAGTGTTATACAACTAAAACTACTAATCGTCGTTGATAGTGCAATACCGCGTAACTACAATTGTTAAATACTGCGAATATGCACCTTATCACAGTCAGCGAAGGTGTATATTCGCAGTATTTAACAATTGTAGTTACGCGGTATTGCACTATCAACGACGTAATGGAGTATTTGACAACATTTTAGTTTTAAGCTATTGCATAACTTCTATCGCGGGCCTTGAGCGCGGGGACCGAGGGGGAGGGGATAGGGGGGAGGGAGGGGTTAGGGAGGGGTGAGGGAAGGGAGGGGCGTGGGAATGGGAGGGAGGGGGAGAGGGGGAGGAGAGGAGTTGATAAAAAATGCTATGCAATAGCTTTACCGCGGCAGTCTCCGAGTGCCACACGTTATTTTTTTAGTCCGTCATCTAGACTCTACACATCACACTAACATCTACACTAACGTATGGAAGTGAATGTTGGGCGTGGCAAAAGAGACATGAAAGTAGAATAAATGCTGTAGAAATGCGTTCCTTGCGACGTATGTGTGGTGTAACAATGAATGACAGATTGAGGAATGATGTGATAAAGCAACGTTGTGGTTTGAAAGAAGATGTAGTTACAAAAATTGAAAAGAGCATGCTTAGATGGTTTAGTCACGTTGAAAGAATGGATGAAAGGCGACTAACGAAAGGTATTTACAAGGCAGATGTAAGTGGGAACGCCGGGAGGGGACGCCCTAGAAGGAAATACATAGACCTTATTGGTGAGGTTCTTCTGAAGGGTCAGGTGCGTAGTACTCGCAACCGGCGTGTGTGTATGACAACATGTATGAATGTAAACGAAGCAAAAGAAGTATGTAAGAATCGTAGCATATGGCGCTCTGTAGTTTCTGCCTACCCCCATGGGAAAAAGGCGTGAGTTTATGTATGTATGTCCGTCATCTAGATTACAAGAAAATATTCGACACGTATTTTTTTTTTTTTTTGTTATCGATGGAAAACTGCTTAGATTAAGCGCATTAAACTTGAGGAGTGGGGGCTTGTAACGCCATTAGCTAGCATAAACTGTAGCGGCTAGTGACGTCACGCGACATTTTACCTCGATGTATCGCCGTTATTTTTTGATTACGTGAAACTGGTGTCGAAAATTTTCTTGTAATCTAGATGAGAGACTAAAAGTTAAAATGTTTTCAAATAGCCTATTAAATAACCTAACAACTATACTGTGTTAATTCGACCAGTTCTCAGTAAGGTGTTTAAAGGTTAACGCTTTTATGAACCATAGTAAAATTTCGCCAAAGGGCGTGGTGCAACTGACGCTGTTGTCACCCTAAAGTAATTAACACACTTAACCGCTTCACCGCCTACCGCGGCGGTGCGCGGTGCCCTGTGTAATCGCATAATCAAGATTTATTGGATTTTTTGCGACCTTTCAAAAGCGTTTGATTGGGTTAACCATGTGACACTTGTGCTGTAACTAAGTTACTGTGAAAATAAGAATACAACCCCTGATTAACTAAGGTCTTACTTCAAAGATAGACTGGTAAAAGTAAAAATTAACAGTGTAAACTTATTAAGGATAAAAAATGACAATAGGACTTCCTCAAGGTTCAATCTTGTGTCCGTTCCTCTTTTGAGCTCTATGTTCTAGCTCTATATAGGGTGACTGGTAATTAGTGACCGATACTTAAACACGTGATTGTATTCATGATTTCAATAAACTTTCCCAAAGAAACTTTTTTTTTAATACACAATAACTTATAACACAATAAAATAACAAAAACGCTGTTTAAAATCTACTACTAGTAGTAGCGTCACACGTTCCCCCGCCACCCCCACCGCTCCCGTTGTGCAGTACTGACGTAATTGAATTAATTGAAAGATAATATGGTAGACTGGTAGAAAATGCTTAAGGCATTAAGTCCGCCGTTGTACAGTTTTTTTTACTTGTGCATAAAGCTTTAATAAATAAATAAATAATAATGAGTATAAAAAAAAGTTTCTTTGGGAAAGTTATTCGTATTCATGAGTACAATCACGTGTTTAAGTATCAGTCACTAATTACCAGTCACCCTATATATGTTTTTATGTTTCTATTTCAAGGTTTATGAACTGCATTTACTTTATTTATCTCATGTATCGATCTACCTTGCGCAGGCAAACTACCTGAACAGCGGCCGCCTGCTGACGGACGAGCAGCTGCGGCGACTGACCGAGCTGCTCAACAAGATGTTCGTGGACGCGCACACCAAGGTGTTCTCCTTACTGCTGGACGCCGTCTGCGAACTGCTGCTGGTGCACTGGCAGCAGCTCAAGGACTGGCTGTATCAGCTTATGTTCAGGTAACAAATTAAATCTCATATTGTTTCAGAATCACAGACTAACCCGATGACAGAGATTTTATGGGCCTCTGACTTGGAGGTCTAGATTCCAGGTTTCTTCACGATATTTTGATAAATTATAATGATACACTACGCACATGACTTCGATAAGTCGCACTACTGGTTTATTACTAAGTATCTATTTGTTGTCTGACATGTACATACAACTAATTGTAAAAATAATTTACAGAAATAAAATATAATTTCTTTGTTTAATTTTGTTACAGATTATTAATGAAACTCGGAACAGACATACTAGGCTCCGTACAGAGCAAGATCATGAAGACTTTAGATGTAATCCACGAGTGCTTCCCCGCTGAACTGCAACTACATAATATATTTAGGTATGTAAACATAATTATGACTACTTCAGTAGATTAGCCACTGAACTTTCTACCTCAAGAACTTTTATCATAAGAAATGTCAAAATGTATAAAAAAAAGTCAACAACAATAAGCTTTAAGAATATAAAATTAAATATTGTCGTGTGCTAACTTACACATTATCATTTCGAAATGTAATGGTTGACAAAGTTTGTAAACCTTTGTGCTATTTACTGAGCATTTCATTGTATAGATTCAAGTTCTTCAAACGAGTCAGACAGACGTGTGGCTGGGGAGTTTGTTCCGCCACTTCTTCAGAGCTAAAACGCTAGGAAGTGGTGAAGGGCGGGCGTTTTGGGGGTTTGTCTTATGTATTCTTGATGTTCAAAATGTGCTGATTTTCAGCCCAATTTGAATAAATGTTTGTTTCATTTTGATTGAATTTTCTCCTTCTTTTCTCAGGTTTCTAGCCGATGGAGCGACTGCCCCTACTCCCAAGACCAAAGCGGCTGCACTAAGATTCTTAGCGGACCTCGCACACGACTATTGCACGCCCAACAGTCTGGCGTTAGCGTTACATGGTAAGTAGCATTTTCAACCGACTTCAAAAAAAAAGGAGGAGGTATTTAATTCTGTTGTATTGTTTTTGTGTTTTTTTTTAGAGTTTGTTACCTCATTATTCCGTCATTTATGGACTAATTTTCACAATTCTTGTTTTATTTAATAGGGTAGACGAACAGATTGGTCCCATTTGTATGTATCAAAAACCATGTCTGATGAGGGAACCTCGAAGAATTGAGAGAACTCCTCATTTCCTCGATTTTTACATTTTTAGTAACAAATCAAGCATTTTCATTTAGAATTTATCATTTGGTGAAGAAAAACTGATTAACAAGACAGGCAACGGAACTCTTCAACACATAACAGCAAATTATTCGCGATGTCTATAGTCAAATGTCTATGCTGAGCTTTTGTATTTCCATAACATAACATTACGCCCGTCTATTTTTAAAGGTGTCCGGCAGAGATGTACAGATTAATGTTTAGATAGAACTTCTTTAGCAATTTGTAAACCAATTTCAATAATTCTTTCATGTTCTGAAAAACGTTCATAACATGCAAAGAAACTCAAACTTCATTTTCGGAAGTCGGTGGCCAATAATGAACGAAATAGGAGTTTTTTTTCACCTGTTAGTGTTTTTTTAAGAAGACTGTCGTTTTTTTGTTTGTAAAAAAGTTTTTATAGTACTCAATACAGACATTACAGTAACATATAAAACCGCAAACTACCTACATAAGAGTAGGTATATCTTCTTCTATGTAGAGTGCATACTCAGTAGTATTACGGCCGTTTTCAAAAACCTATCTACGTTTATGGATAGATCGCTATCTCGGATTAACAGTAAGATCTTATGTATCCATAAATTCAAATTTAAATCAAGTATATGTGCTATCTATCTGTAACCAACCTTGGATAGCAATTTCTCTCATGAAACGTTTCGTTCTTTGTTACACTAATGTTTAATTATAAACATACATACTAAATATTATTTTTTTATTAAAATTCTTATCATGAAAATGTATTCATCGAATTTAAATATATTGTGTTTTTTTTTACTTTATTTACCAAACTGAATCATGAAACGTCACGTTTCGACAGTTTTGACACTGATTCCCAACGATAGATTGACAACTGCGATAGCAAATGCTATCCATCAGTATTTTATTGAAAAGCAAATAAGGATAAAACGACAGATTTATTTGTCATTGGTAACTAGAACTAAGGATAGATAGGTTATTGGAAACGGCCGTTAGATATTTGAACAAAGTTCAAAAAATTAAGACAAAACGTTGTAACGACACTTTTTGCTATAGTTGTGGGCCGTGTGGCGTGGGCGTGTTTATCTGTTGTGTGTATGTGTGTGTTTGTTGTGTGTGTGCCAGTTGTTGGAGGGAGGGAGGGGGAAAGAGGGAGAGGGGCGTGGGGTGGGGAGGGAGGGAGAAGGGTGAGGGGAGCGAGAGAGAAGATTGAGGCCAAAAGTTGTAACGAAGACGCCCGGATGGAACGAGGTTCCTTTCGATTTACCTATCTTGAAGGAATTTTATAATTCCTTCACTATGCAATTGAAGGGAACTTCATTGCATCCGGGTGTCCCTTGACACCTCTCTAGTTTTTTGCCATGAGATCGTCCATAACAACGCCCTTGTTCCACCTCTGTACCATCTTTAGGTAGACTGGTAGAAAATGCCTAAGACATTAGGTCCGCCTTTGTACAGTTTCTTACTAATGCATAAAGTTTTAATAAATAAGTAAACAGCGCTTCGCGTTCGTCCGGCATGGAATAGTAATTACCAATTAAACGATTCAGTCAGAAACTTTTTATCTATTGAATAAATATGGTAGTTTGACAATGCTCAGGTTAGGTTCGCTAAAGTTTGGTTCGCCCAAGTCTTTAAATAAAATCTGGAAAAACTTCACACTCGGCATAACGTGCCATATAAAAATTTCACTCAGGCATGTCCAGTTCCTTACGATATTTACCTTCACAGTTTTTGAAGGTAAAAAAAGAAAGAAAGAAAGAAAAATAATTATTTGACATCAGTCATCAAAACACACATACACACAATAATTAATAGGTAGTGATGATTATACAATATGCACTTGAATCTGAAATGCCAGAGACGTGTGCCTTGTGTTCAAACTCGTTCAAATATTTGTATGGCCTACCTACAGTTATTGAAAGATGGTTGGATGGGTGGTTTGAAGGTGGTATGGTTGTTAAGAGGTATGAGGAACAGGGTGTAAAGTTCCTCATCCACCGTTGAAAAGGGAGGATCCTCCGACCAGACGGGGGTTGTGTCTGGTGGGCTACTACTGCCCGACGGTTGTTGTCGGGATCTTGTATACGTCCAATCACCAATAGGATGTGACAGTTGTTAGTTCGTATGTGGCGAGATAGATGTCGCTACCTTTGTACACTTACCTGCGGCATGCCTGAGAGATATTTCTCGAGGGTATGTGGAGCCAAATCGGAGGCCCATGGGCGGCATTAAAACTCTGATACAATGTTAGTCACTAGCCGCACATTAAAAAGATTTTGTGTAACTGATTTGTATTGTGTATTGACTTAGGCGGGGCGACGGGCGTGGCGGGGCGGGCTCTAGTCAAGGTGTCGGCACTGGCGGGCGACCCGCGCGCCGCCGACGTGCGCGTGTGCGCGAGACGTGCGCTTGCGCATCTGTACGACTGCAACCCGGTGCCTGTGAGTATACACGTTACGTTATCAACGTGGCGGGGCGGGCTCTAGTCAAGGTGTCAATGCTAAAAACCAAAAAGAAGCAGTGGTGAACAATCCATGGACAATTGGACACGTTCGTCGTTTTACTTGTATTCTTCTAAATTTAAAATAAAACAATTTGGATCCAAACTGTTTTACACTTATCTTTAAAATAAAATGTTCTGCATTCCTACTTCTGCGAGCCTCATTTTCTCTAATGCTATTGAAGAATAATTAATATAAAAAACTGATTCTAATAAAAACTTCAGTAAAACGAAAAACGAAATGAACCTTTTGGCGCAGCCGTGAGACATGCCATTTTTTGTCTCTTTTTTTTGTGTTATTGCGTTTTTACTGTGAGTGTATCCAGCTGTTGCCAATAAATGTATTTTCTTTCTACAACAACTATTGAAATTTCAGCGTTTTTAATATTACTTCCCTGTACAGTTCACGGCGCTAATGAGCGAACTACCAGCAGACACGCAGGCACTCGTCAACGGCGTCGTGCAGCAACACGTCAGGAGAACTTCTAGCAGTGAGTGACTTATAATATATAGGGTGACTGGTAATTAGTGACCGATACTTAAACACGTGATTGTATTCATGATTTCAATAAACTTTCCCAAAGAAACTTTTTTTAAACACATTATAATAACAAAAATAACGCTGTTTGAAATTCCCTCGCGCGCGCCTGTGTACGATCAGCTGATAGTCTGACCTCGGGAAGGGCAAAATCTAGTAGTAGTCGCATCACACGCTCCCCCGCCACCCCCACCGCTCCCGTTGTGCAGTACTGACGTAATTGAATTAATTGAAAGTTAATGAGTATAAAAAAGTTTCTTTGGGAAAGTTATTCGTGTTCATGAGTACAATCACGTGTTTAAGTATCGGTCACTAATTACCAGTCATCCTATACATATTTTTTGTGATATTTTTCATCTATGGCTTACTTCTATACATAGTGTAATAAAAAGTCGTATCCTGCTGTCTGTACGCATATATCTAAAATAGACATCAAATTTTAATGTGGTTTACATTATTACACAGCGCGATTCACGAGAATGGTTTCTTTTTATATTTACATTGTGTCCGTGAAAAGCCGGAAGGGTCGCTTGTATATAATAAATGCGATTAGATTATATTCATTTATTTGCCTGAAATATGGTATTTTAAAGATTTTGAGAAGGCATAGGTAAACATTTGAACTTCATATTCCGCCTCCTAAATTAGGCATGCAAATTTTGTAATAAAAACAATGATTTAAAATACTATAAAAGAATTCAACACAATTAATAAATTGCTATGTACATACAGAAAAAAAGAAAGTACGATTTCAATAAATCGAAAAACGAGACTACTCTAAAGAGAATATTTATAAATTCAGAGACTGCATGAATTCTCTTCATTTTAATAACGTTTTTGAAAATACAGATCCAAATGGAGCATTTGATATGTTTTACGAATTATTCTATCTGTTTTATAATCTATGCTGGGAATGGGGACATTATACAGATAAAAGCATCAACAAGATCTCGCCCTCAGTGGGTTACAAAAGGTCTTAGAGTATGCTGTAAACGCAAGCGTCAACTTTTATGGAATTATAGAAAAAATCCCACAGAAAATAATAAAACCAAATTCTTAGCTTTATCCTCACGCCTAAATCAAATAATTAAATCAACACAAAAATCTCGCAATGATAATTATATAAATACTGCCCGAAATAAATCGCAAGCTATTTGGAAGGTTATAAATACCAATAAAGTAAACATGCCAAAGGAACAAATACAGCAGATTATTGTAGACGGTAATACGATAACTGACCCTAAACAGATTGCAAACTATTTTAATAATTTCTTCATCGATAAAACTAAAACCTCCATGCCAAATTACTCAAGATGCCAAGTCCCGTTCGAAACAAACTCAATTTTTATGCGTCCAACTATACCAGAAGATATATATAAAATAATTAGAGACCTTAAGAATACAAATAGTACCGGATATGATAATATTTCGACGAAAATTTTAAAACTAGTATCCTTTAAATTATCATTTATACTCAGCCATATAATAAATTTAAGTATAGAAAAAGGAGTCTTCCCAGAAAAACTAAAATTAACCCTCATTAAACCTTTATTTAAAAAAAGTAATAAAAATGACATGAGCTGTTACCGTCCAATAGCGCTTGTACCAGTCATATCAAAGATATTCGAGAAAGTGATCCATGATGGTATTTATAGTTACTTTGAGGGAAACAATTTATTTTGTAATGAACAGATCGGATTTCGTAAAAATAAATCAATTAACATAGCGGTATATAGATTCCTCCATAACGTATTAACTCACATGGATAGAGGTAAACAAACGTGTGCGCTGTTTATGGACCTCACAAAGGCCTTCGATTATGTGGACCACAAAATACTCCTAAATAAATTATACGCTTATGGTGTCAGAGGAAACGTTTACGACCTTATTGATTCATACTTAAGTAATAGAACACAAATAACACAAATAACAAGGATCTGTCCCCATGAGAAAAAAATTATAAATTATTCATCCTCGTGTAGACAGGTTACATCTGGTGTTCCACAAGGAAGTGTGTTGGGTCCCCTTCTTTTTATTATATACATAAATGACCTTCCAAAAGCGACAAAATACAATACAATTCTATTTGCTGATGATAGTACAGTACTGTTCACAGGAGATAATAAATCGCACATGGAGCCTGAGATAAATATGACTTTAGATAGTATTATAAATTGGTTGACATCAAATAATTTACACATAAATCTCGATAAAACAAATTTCATGACATTCAGAAGTAGATTAAGTAAACTAGCAAACATGAACATAAATTACCGAAATAATAAGATCCAAGAAGTAGACGTTACAAGATTTCTGGGCGTAAAAATAGATAATTATTTAAATTTTAAAGAACATATCCTTACTTTATGCACTAAATTAAGTACCTTCTCTTATGCTTTGTTTAAACTTAAACAAACGGTTAGTACTTCGACCGTCCTCACAGCCTACAACGGCCATGTTGTTCCTATTCTGAAGTATTGTGTTATTTTTTGGGGTAACTCTACCAATAAAGAAGCGGTATTTAAAGCCCAGAAGAAATGTATAAGAGCCATAACTGGCACAAAAATAACTGACAGCTGCAGACCATTATTCTTAAAATTGAAGATTCTTACGTTACCATGTATATATATATTAGAGGTTATAATGTTCGTTAGAAAAAATTCTAATTACTTCATTAAGTTACATAGCAAAAGATACAAATTCAATATATGTTTACCAAGCAATAAAACAGCGTTATTAAATAAAAGCATAGTGTGTATGGCTCCACGCATATATAACCATTTACCAAACTCAATTTTACAGATAAATGATATTAATATATTTAAAAAATACTTTGCTCTTTGTCAGTCAATTTTGACTTACTGCATCACTTCGTGGGGTGGGGCTAGTAAAACTTTGTTATTGACCATTGAAAGAGCCCAAAGAGCTATTCTCAAGGTGGCTACTTGCCGCCCTTTTCTTTTTCCCACTAACCTCCTGTATAAATCTTGTGATGTACTAACAGTTCGACAGTTATTTATAATGAGCACTGTACTAAAACAACACGCAGCACTTCCATACAGCACTGATTTTACTAAAAGGAGACGGAAAGATTTAGTTTGCTCACAAAAAAGTACAAAACATCCTTTTACAGCAAAATTTTATATGTACAACGGACCGTTACTCTATAACAGGCTAAATAAAAAAGGTAACATCTTCTCCTTAAATTATAGTGACTGTAAAAAAAACCTTATGGAAGCTCTCCAAGCTATGTCGTATGAAGATACAGAGAAGTTATTACTTGTTTTAAAATAATATTAGTGTTTTGTTAAATTAGTTAACTAAGTTAAGATTAGTTTAACTTTAATTTTATTTACTTGTTTGCATACCAAATTGTAAGTTTAATAAATGTATGATGTGATTATTTGTAAGATTAATGTTACCTACAATCGCCTGAAACACAGGATCACCTAGTTCAGGCACAAATTCCGGGTGAACTTTATATAGATTTAAGGAAAATTGTATTTAACGTTATACCTTATAATTATGAATAAAAAAAAATTTATTATTATTATTATTATTATTAAAAACAGTATAAAAACACTTCTATTAGGAAAAGCATATTACTCTGTCGCTGAATATTTAGAGGATAAACCTATGTAATGCTACTGCCTGTATGTGATATTGTTATTGGTGTCTTTCTTTTAAGTCAAATTTTAATTAACGTGTATTTTGTGAATTTGCATGCCTTATGGTAGGATATGGCTAATGGACACTATATAATAGTTATAAGACCTTTTTCTTTTGTACCCATATTCGCAAATGAATAAATGATTTATGATTTATTTATTTATGAATAAATGTCACAATATTAAGTTACAAAATGTCAAATAAAAATAATAATTAAATTTTAAATACTTAATAATAATAATTAAATTAGATTACTAATGTCAAATAATAGTACTTAGTCATTAAATTACAAACATTATAGATTTTATTTTATTTTATTTATTGAGGGATAACAAACAATTACAACATTACAAAAAAACATAACAAAAAAAAAGTAGGATGATAGAAACATAATTCATATGCCAGTTGATTCTTTGATATGGTTTCAATCATTCCCTAGAGTTATGGGATATCAAAAAAAAACACGTTGTATAATATGATTATTAAACGTTACGCAAGACTTTACTTCGGCGGGATTCGGGGGGACTGATCTAGGGGGTTTACGTGGAACGCCCCCGCATGGTCCCCATCATGCCCCTAATGGTGTGGTTCCCAGCAGGCTCGGACAGTCCGCTGCGCACGGTGAGCGGCGCGTCCAGCTCGGCGGCCGACGACGTGTACTCGCGCATCCGCAAGACCACCTCCGAGATACACACCTACACCGCGCAGCACAGCAACGGTACGACTTCGCACGCTATACATGCGGCACACCCATGCTTCATACCCTCATACTTTTATTTTATACTAGCAGACGTCCCCGGTTTCAGCCGCGAAGGTCCCATTCCCGTGGGAATACAGAGATATAAAGTAGCCTATGTGTTAATCCAGGGTGTCAGCTACCTCCATACCAAATTTTATTCAAATCCATTCAGTAGTTTTTACGTGAAAGAGTAACAAACATCCATCCATCCATCTATCCATCCATCCATCCATCCATCCATCCATCCATCCATCTATCCATCCATCCTTCCATCCATATGATCCATATGAGAACGATGGTGCGGAAACATGAGTAACTACTAATGAACACCAATATACATTCTGTCTGTTACAGCGGACTGCGGCAACCACATGTCAAGCAAAGACTCCGGCATCAGCCAGATGTCTGACGTCACATTATCCAACAAAGGACACAACGGCGTGCCCAACGGACATTATAATGCGTAAGTACCACAGTACAATTTTGCCGCTGAAATTAACCTTTTGGCGCAGCAAAAGCGTGACACATGCAATTTTTGTGTTAAATATTATGTTTTTATTATGTATGTATCCAGCTGTTACCTATAAATGTATTTTCTTCCTTTCTTTCTTTTTGATTTTTAGCTTTGTTTTGTAGCATTTATTAATTCATTAAACCCCAAGAGAACACCGGTCTCCGCGCTGCCATTTTATGGTTAAAGTAATGTTATAAAACTTTATCGATATGTAAGTGCTGTGCACTCATAATAATAAGTGACAAAATCACTCTAGTTTTGAAGTTTAACAGGTTTAACTATAACTGTACCCCTAAAATGTATTAGTGAATACGTCGTTGGAGTGCCATAAATAAATACTTAATTAAAAAGTACTAATAGCGGCAAAATTTTATAATATTATTACATTTTAACTGGCCTGTTGGTCTAGTGGTTAGTGGCCATGACTGCTATGCCGGAGGTCGTGGGTTCAATTCTAATTCAGGACAAATGTTTGTGTGATGAGCACGATCGTTTGTTCTGCGTCTGGGTGTAATTTATCTATTATATGTTTGTATTTAGAAGTATATAGGGTGACTGGTAATTAGTGACCGATACTTAAACACGTGATTGTACTTATGAATACGAATAACTTTCCCAAAGAAAACTTTTTTTTATACTCATTAACTTTAATTAATTCAATAGGGTATAGGTATGCATGTATTTTTTTTATATTTTTAATTCACTGTTTACAACGTTTTAACATAGTAAAAAAATATGAACATGTTATAAAATGCAGTGATGAAGCTTAAAATAATATTTAAAATACAGAATATATTTTTTTTCCAGTGAGGCGTTAAACCGCGCGGCGTCAGCAGACAGCTCGGAAGAGGCGAACAGTACGAAGGAATCATCACCCGTGCCAGCTCATCACCGGATGGACTTGCAACATGGGTAAGATCACTTATACTTAATGTACGGCGATAGACCAAATCAAATCATTTTTATTTGTATAACATAGGTAGTAAATACAGTTCTTAAATAGAGTTCATAGGTCGCTATATTATGCCCAGCAGGGCTAGCATGGCCGGAGATATTCTTTCCACGGGGAGAGGATAAAATACTATTCCCCTCTGTCATTTTTATCCACCCTCCGAGCATGGCGACATGGGTGGATAAACCAGGGGAAACGCTTGTCCCCGAAATTATTGCCATTATAAGAAAACTTTTATGAAATTACACAATAGTCGAGAATGTCATGTAAAGCAAAGTACTTTCATCGTTTTATTACATCTGTACTGGATATTTATTTTGTTTCGTTGTCAATTGGGATTGCTCAAATCGCGAAATCTTTCACTAGTCGCCATGCTATAAGCCGTGGATGAGTATCTACGTCTAATGTCAAAAAGTGATATAATTCTCTTTCCCCCTGTTGCCATGCTTTGGCAGGTGGATAAGATAATTGTATCCCTTGTCAGATGAAATAACCGGTGGATAAAAGTTATATCCCCAGCCCATGCTAGCCCTGCTGAGGCGTACAAAAATGGCTGCATGCAAAATAAAAATATTGCTCATGCGAGAGGTAAACATAAATTAGTACGTATGTCAAAATGTCAAAATTACTACAAAGATGATTTATCAATAAATACACATGTCACAATATCGCAAAATTCCCATAGTCAATGCAAAAATAAGTAATCATAATTCGGTCACAATAATAAATTAATTGAATCTCCAGTCATACAAATAGGTCTACATCAATTTATCATTTAGGAATTCATCAATCGTGTAATAGCACTTTTCAGTCAATAACAGTTTTATTTCATTTTCAAATTGCGTTACATTAAATTTTTTTAAGACATCTGGTAATTTATTGTAAATGCGTGGTGCCATGCCTAAAACGCTCTTTCTCACTAATGCAGTCTTACAACGCTGATTGCTTAAACAGTTTGCGTATTCTCTACGAACCGCAACATCTCGTAACGTTGACACTTTTTCGAACAGTCTCATGTTTGTTTTGACGAAAACACTAATTTCACAAAATATATAAAGAGGGTAATGTCAATAATAGGTAATGTGTAATTTTAGCGATTTAAAGAATGGTACACAGCTATAAAACGTCATTATAAAATTGGATAAAAACGTATTTCAACATTTCACATACATTTATTTAATTATAAAAAAAAAGATACAACTATCATTACAGTGACTCAATGCAGTAACAATAACAATAGTGTAGTAACAGACTTAAAACAACTTTTTTTTTGTAATATTATAAACCAGTGCTTGACTGCAATTCCACTTTATGGTAAGCAGTGATGCAATCAGTGATGGTGAAGCGTACTAGTTTATTAAGAGCCTATTTACAGCTACCTTATAATTTAACTTATTCTCAATCAAACAATAATACTACACAAAACACATTCACGCCTTTTTCCTTACATACTTCTTTTGCTTCGTTTACATTCATACATGTTGTCATACACACACGCCGGTTGCGAGTACTACGCACCTGACCTTTCTGAAGAACCTCACCAATAAGGTCTATGTATGTCCTTCTAGGGCGTCCCCTCCCGGCGTTCCCACTTACATCTGCCTTGTAAATACCTTTCGTTAGTCGCCTTTCATTCATCCCTTCAACGTGACCAAACCATCTAAGCATACTCTTTTCGATATTTGTAACTACATCGTCTTTTAAACCACAACGTTGCTTTATCACTGTTTTTTTTGACTGGCCTGTTGGTCTAGTAGTTAGTGACCCTGACTGTTAGCCGGAGGTCGTGGGTTCGATTCCCACCCAAGAGAAATGTTTGTGTGATGAGCACGATCATTTGTTACGTGTCTGGGTGTAATTCATCTATAATATGTATGTATTTAGAAATATATAAGTAAGTATGTTTATTATCAGCTATTTATTATCCACTAGCAGACGTCCCGCGGTTTCACCCGCGTTGTTCCCGTTCCTGTGGGAATAAAGGGATAAAAAGAAGCCTTTGTCACCCGGGGATAGTGTTGCTTCCCAACAGTGAAAGAATTTTCCAAATCGGTCCAGTAGTTTCGGAGCCTATTCAATGCAAACAAACAATCAAACATTTCCTCTTTATATATAGACTAAATGGCGTTGTGTGAAAAGTTGTTGTTGGAATATTATTATTATTATTATCATCACATCATTCCTCAATTTGTCATTCACAATAGCTAATAATAACAATTTGTCTTTGTTACAGAGAGTTTAACTCGAGTCAGCTGGGACGAGACAAGATTAGGCCTTACGAGACTGATGAGAACGGGTTTATTATTACTAAATGTAAGTATTACTTATTTATTATTATTAGTATGTCGGAGATGGGGTTGAATCTTGATCAAAATCGAATCAACTCAAAATCAAAAGTCATTTATTCACTTTAGGCTGAGGATCAGCACTTTTTGAACGTCAAAATTACATAACACAGTCCCCCAAAAAGCCCACCCTTCGCCACTTCCTAGTGTTTTTGCTGGGAAGAAGAAGTGGCGGAACAAACTCCCCAGCAACACATCTGTCTGATAAGTTAACACATCGTCGAACATGATTATCACGGCGTTATGGGTTACAAGCAGAAACGTTTCTTCAGGATAACTTAACCGTTACATTTTAACACTTTATAATAAAATACAACGAAACGAATGACAGTTCCTATAGTGGAGGTGACGTTGTCTCCACGACGGCAGGATGATAAGGGGTTGTCGTCGTAGCGTTCCTCCGTTGTATAGGCTCCGTCGTAGCACGAAGTTAGCCGTCATCGAGACGGTGCAGTGTTGTCATCTCTCGAAACTCGTGCTGCGTTTCGTTTTCGCTCCATACTATTGACCGTCTCCGATAACTATAATAGTCGATAGAAGGTAAAGCTGCGCCTGACGAGGTCGATCCGTGAATGGTTGACCATTCAATACATATCAAAAATCCTCCGTGCCTCAAAACGAACGTTAAGCCATTGGCCTGGCTGTCAAAATTTGACTTAACAAGATCTTTGGCAGTTGTTACGGGTAGTCAGAAGCCCGAAAGTCTGACAACTCGTTTAACCGCCCATGGGCCGCTGACTTGGCGTCACATTTTATTTTTATTTTTATTTAAACAAGTATAGTGACAGACTACAGACTAAAAACAATTCATCATAGCCATGACAACATTATGTGAATAATATGTGAATTTATAACATTAAGTGAATCCGAGGTCCAATTATTACTGTCATCATCATTACATGCTGTCGAAAAATATCTCTTAGGGCATGCCGGTGGGAATATTATATGCTGTTATGCAACAACAACAGTAAAAATACAATCACAATCCTGTGTCAGTGTTGAAATCCTTATCTTCTGTGCATTGGAACGAAGTTCCTTATTGCGCGTTGCGAAAGACGAAAAAATTTAAGACCAAAAGTTGTAACGACACTTTTTGCTATAGTTGTAAGCCGTGCGGCGTGCGTGTCTCTCACTGTCTCTCATGAATCCCCATTAACTGGCTTACTTTCTATGAGAGGGAGAGAGAGAAAAAATTAAGACCAAAAGTTGTAACGACACTTTTTGCTATAGTTGTAAGCCGTTCGGCGTGCGCGTCTCTCTCTGTCTCTCATGAAGTTCCAATAACTGGCTTACTTTCTACGAGAGAGGGAGAGAGAGAAAAAATTAAGACGAAAAGTTGTAACGAAGACACTCGGATAGAAGGAAGTTCCTTCACTAATCAATCGAAAGGAACTTCGTTCCATTCGGGTGTCTCAAGTTTTTTTTTTATATTTATTTCGCTGTAATGCTAATAAATTAATTTCTTCTTTCTGTTCTTCTGAATTCTAAATATATTTAATTATTTTCTTTCTCCCCAGGCGGACTACGAGAGCCGGAAGTGCTAGAAGCACTTTGCAAGCTGGACGTGTCGCAAGCGCCGCCCGAGCAGTGGGAGCGACTCCTGCTGGCCACACACGAACTGCTCAAATACGGGGACTGTAGGAAACCTGTGGAGTACTTCAAGTTAGTATCGACACTAAAATGTACACTTCTGGACACATCTATTGGCCCACCTTGTATTTTCAGTTTCGTTTGGTCCTAGCTAAAATTTTATATCAGGTCGAGCAAAAAGTTTTTATGCAGTTTTGAACCTGGCACATTCACAATTTCATTCAATAGTCTTTTTTTGAATTTCGAACACAGAATTTAAAGAAACAAAAGACAATTTGGAGCCTGTTTGTTGATATCAAACAATCGAATACTAAGAAAACTTGGTTTTATTGGTTTACTTGGATTTAATTCTTGAAAAAGTGATTGATATCTTTGGTTTTGCAACCAACATTACTTATTCTTAACATTAAGGTGAGGTTCTATCAATAATCTATGGATACTTCACCTGAAGTCGCCGCCCAAGCTGTGGCACTTATTCAGGCCGGACACAGCCAAAGAAACGTGAGTGCTCAACTTAATTTAAGTCGATCTACGGTCCGAAATGTTTATCGGAGGTACCTAGAGACTGGCGGCTTTGTTCGTCGCCAAGGAAGGCCACGATCTCGGGTCACAACTGAAAGGCAGGATCGATTCATCGTGACGACCAGCTTGAGAAATCGTCACCTTACCTCCATTGAGATACAAAACCAACTTCGCGACTTCCACGGAGTATCTGTGAGCGCTCGAACTGTTCGGAGAAGGTTAAAAGAACGCGATATGGTACCACACAAGCCAGCTAATGGGCCCAAACTAACGCGAGCCCACCGAACAGCGCGCCTTCATTTCGCACGTAGTCATTTAAATTGGACACAGCAAGATTGGAGCCGTGTACTCTTTTCTGATGAGTCTAAAATTGTGTTACATGGCAATGATGGAAGGAAGAAGGTCTACCGACGTAAGGGAGAGCATTTCGCACAATGCTGCTTTAAAGAGAGGGTTACTTATGGCGGTGGCTCATGGACTGTCTGGGGCGATATATCCGCGAGCGGCAAAACTCAATTTGAGGTTGTTACAGGACCACGGCTGCCAACATTAAATGCTGAAAGGTACATTCGTGAGTGCTTACAACCTCACGTGATACCATACGCGGACTATGTGGGCCCAAATTTCCTTTTTATGCATGATAATGCAAGAGCCCATGCGGCCGGCATCGTCAGGGAATATCTTCGGGATGTGAACATCACAGTTATGGACTGGCCAGCCAGAAGCCCAGACATGAACCCCATTGAGCACATGTGGGACGAGCTAAAAAGACGTGTTAGGGCTCGTCAGCCAGGTGCCCAGACGATGCAGGAGTTGAAAACTGCCATAGAAGAGGAATGGGAGATGATCCCTCAAAATTTCATAGAGCGGTTGATAAACTCTATGCCTAATCGTATGAGAGCTGTGGTAGATGCCCATGGAGGCAACACGCGTTATTAAATTAAACCTTTATTTGATAAAACATGTTTTTTATTCAAGAATCAATTGCCTTTAATAAGGCGCATATCCGACTTGTTAGGCGTAGCTCCATGTCGTATGGTATTCTGAATTCAAATTTAAAACAATACGATCGAAAAAGATGGTAAAATGTATCAGGTTTAAAACTGCATCAACAGTTTTTGTTCAATCTAGCAATCATATTTCGGTAGGGGCCATCGAAACCTAAACTCTAAGGTGGGCCAATAGATGTGTCCAGAAGTGTATTATAAAGACGAAACATTTGTATTTTTCTAAGTAACGAATGAACTTAAAAATTGGATCAATTTGAAAAAAATCTTTCACCATTGGAAAGATACATTCAGGCTATTTCTTATCCCTGTATTCCCACGGGAACAGGAACTACGCGGGTAAAACCGCGTGATATGTGTTAGTTATTGATAAACACAGAACAAATGATTGTGCACTTTAGTGTTTTTCACGCATTTTGATGGTTACCTATGATTTTTAGCATCGTTTTGAACTTTACATAGCCTTAAAGGCTATTAAATAACCTTTTTAGCCATATAAGGTTTCAATTGATGCATGATACAATTCATATGAACAAAAATAATTACCGTTATACCCACTGTAGTGTATGTAAATATACTTATGAATTGTCTCGAGCGCATAAGTCACAACTGTCACGAGGTGCGGACCGTAGTCTATACACCACTAATTTTTAATTAAGAAGTACAAAAAAAAATTGGGCTGTATCCGTACCTGTTACTGATCATATTTGCGTAATAAAAAGTAGAAAAAACGATTCGACGTCAATTTTTAAATATGCCACTATTTAGTTAAACATAAATAACGCAAATCAGCTGTTGGAGGTGGGGCATGCTTGAGCGAGATCACGCGAACGTGAGCGAGAGATGACGATTAATAAATACTACTATGTCATGAATAGTCTGTACAATATTTCCGTAAATTGGGTGACTCTTTGGGATATAAAT
>CAKLHH010000038.1:0-25858 GCA_921972225.1 Euplexia lucipara | reverse complement strand
CACGCGCGAGGTGTCAAAAGACGCGTCTCGGCGCGGGCTATCCGACCAATGAAAAACACTTACTGTCGCAAGAAGAAAAATTTTGAGTTTTCGTCAAAAAACGTGTTTTTTACAGGAAAAATTTTGAAAATGGCCGAAATTTACACCAAACCAGAACTCCGGGTCGCGGAACGAGCACCAGAATGAAGGTAAGGTAGGTTAGTGTCAATTTTGATTTTTTAGTAAATTATTTAAAGAGTGGATTTTGAATTAATAATTAATTTAATAAAAACTTTTTGTAAAATTTTACAAGTGTCTGTAAATGAAAACTTTTTCGCGTTTTTGTCAATTTAACTTAGTCAATACGATAGGGGGTGGCTATTTAGGAATTGTCGCGCTGAAAACAGCTTCAAAATGCGCCCCTTGGTTATCGAGTAATTACAATGTATGCAATTGACTACGGGGTATAGGTAGATTTTGTTAGCCGTATTAATTAAAGTGACTACGAATTTTGAGTTTTCTGGTAGCTAGAAGCACGCGCGAGGTGTCAAAAGACGCGTCTCGGCGCGGGCTATCCAACCGATGAAAAACACTTAGTGTCGCAAGAAGAAAAATTTTGAGTTTTCGTCAAAAAACGTGTTTTTTACAGGAAAAATTTTGAAAATGGCCGAAATTTACACCAAACCAGAACTCCGGGTCGCGGAACGAGCACCAGAATGAAGGTAAGGTAGGTTAGTGTCAATTTTGATTTTTTAGTAAATTATTTAAAGAGTGGATTTTGAATTAATAATTAATTTAATAAAAACTTTTTGTAAAATTTTACAAGTGTCTGTAAATGAAAACTTTTTCGCGTTTTCGTCAATTTAACTTAGTCAATACGATAGGGGGTGGCTATTTAGGAATTGTCGCGCTGAAAACAGCTTCAAAATGCGCCCCTTGGTTATCGAGTAATTACAATGTATGCAATTGACTACGGGGTATAGGTAGTTTTTCTTAGCCGTATAAATTAAAGTGACAAAGATTTTTGAGTTTTTTGGTAGCTAGAAGCACGCGCGAGGTGTCAAAAGACGCGTCTCGGCGCGGGCTATCCGACCAATGAAAAACACTTACTGTCGCAAGAAGAAAAATTTTGAGTTTTCGTCAAAAAACGTGTTTTTTACAGGAAAAATTTTGAAAATGGCCGAAATTTACACCAAACCAGAACTCCGGGTCGCGGAACGAGCACCAGAATGAGGGTAAGGTAGGTTAGTGTCAATTTTGATTTTTTAATAAATTATTAAACGAGTGGATTTTAAAATAATAATTAATTCAATAAAAACTTTTTGTAAAATTTTACAAGTGTCTGTAAAGGAAAATTTTTTCGCGTTTTTGTCAATTTAACTTAGTCAATATGGTAGGGGGTGGCTATTTAGGAATTGTCGTGCTGAAAACAGCTTCAAAATGCGCCCCTTGGTTATCGAGTAATTACAATGTTTGCAATTGACTACGGGGTATAGGTAGTTTTTCTTAGCCGTATAAATTAAAGTGACAAAGATTTTTGAGTTTTTTGGTAGCTAGAAGCACGCGCGAGGTGTCAAAAGACGCGTCTCGGCGCGGGCTATCCGACCAATGAAAAACACTTACTGTCGCAAGAAGAAAAATTTTGAGTTTTCGTCAAAAAACGTGTTTTTTACAGGAAAAATTTTGAAAATGGCCGAAATTTACACCAAACCAGAACTCCGGGTCGCGGAACGAGCACCAGAATGAGGGTAAGGTAGGTTAGTGTCAATTTTGATTTTTTAATAAATTATTAAACGAGTGGATTTTAAAATAATAATTAATTCAATAAAAACTTTTTGTAAAATTTTACAAGTGTCTGTAAAGGAAAATTTTTTCGCGTTTTTGTCAATTTAACTTAGTCAATATGGTAGGGGGTGGCTATTTAGGAATTGTCGTGCTGAAAACAGCTTTAAAATGCGCCCCTTGGTTATCGAGTAATTACAATGTTTGCAATTGACTACGGGGTATAGGTAGTTTTTCTTAGCCGTATAAATTAAAGTGACAAAGATTTTTGAGTTTTTTGGTAGCTAGAAGCACGCGCGAGGTGTCAAAAGACGCGTCTCGGCGCGGGCTATCCGACCAATGAAAAACACTTACTGTCGCAAGAAGAAAAATTTTGAGTTTTCGTCAAAAAACGTGTTTTTTACAGGAAAAATTTTGAAAATGGCCGAAATTTACACCAAACCAGAACTCCGGGTCGCGGAACGAGCACCAGAATGAAGGTAAGGTAGGTTAGTGTCAATTTTGATTTTTTAGTAAATTATTTAAAGAGTGGATTTTGAATTAATAATTAATTTAATAAAAACTTTTTGTAAAATTTTACAAGTGTCTGTAAATGAAAACTTTTTCGCGTTTTTGTCAATTTAACTTAGTCAATACGATAGGGGGTGGCTATTTAGGAATTGTCGCGCTGAAAACAGCTTCAAAATGCGCCCCTTGGTTATCGAGTAATTACAATGTATGCAATTGACTACGGGGTATAGGTAGATTTTGTTAGCCGTATTAATTAAAGTGACTACGAATTTTGAGTTTTCTGGTAGCTAGAAGCACGCGCGAGGTGTCAAAAGACGCGTCTCGGCGCGGGCTATCCAACCGATGAAAAACACTTAGTGTCGCAAGAAGAAAAATTTTGAGTTTTCGTCAAAAAACGTGTTTTTTACAGGAAAAATTTTGAAAATGGCCGAAATTTACACCAAACCAGAACTCCGGGTCGCGGAACGAGCACCAGAATGAAGGTAAGGTAGGTTAGTGTCAATTTTGATTTTTTAGTAAATTATTTAAAGAGTGGATTTTGAATTAATAATTAATTTAATAAAAACTTTTTGTAAAATTTTACAAGTGTCTGTAAATGAAAACTTTTTCGCGTTTTCGTCAATTTAACTTAGTCAATACGATAGGGGGTGGCTATTTAGGAATTGTCGCGCTGAAAACAGCTTCAAAATGCGCCCCTTGGTTATCGAGTAATTACAATGTATGCAATTGACTACGGGGTATAGGTAGTTTTTCTTAGCCGTATAAATTAAAGTGACAAAGATTTTTGAGTTTTTTGGTAGCTAGAAGCACGCGCGAGGTGTCAAAAGACGCGTCTCGGCGCGGGCTATCCGACCAATGAAAAACACTTACTGTCGCAAGAAGAAAAATTTTGAGTTTTCGTCAAAAAACGTGTTTTTTACAGGAAAAATTTTGAAAATGGCCGAAATTTACACCAAACCAGAACTCCGGGTCGCGGAACGAGCACCAGAATGAGGGTAAGGTAGGTTAGTGTCAATTTTGATTTTTTAATAAATTATTAAACGAGTGGATTTTAAAATAATAATTAATTCAATAAAAACTTTTTGTAAAATTTTACAAGTGTCTGTAAAGGAAAATTTTTTCGCGTTTTTGTCAATTTAACTTAGTCAATATGGTAGGGGGTGGCTATTTAGGAATTGTCGTGCTGAAAACAGCTTCAAAATGCGCCCCTTGGTTATCGAGTAATTACAATGTTTGCAATTGACTACGGGGTATAGGTAGTTTTTCTTAGCCGTATAAATTAAAGTGACAAAGATTTTTGAGTTTTTTGGTAGCTAGAAGCACGCGCGAGGTGTCAAAAGACGCGTCTCGGCGCGGGCTATCCGACCAATGAAAAACACTTACTGTCGCAAGAAGAAAAATTTTGAGTTTTCGTCAAAAAACGTGTTTTTTACAGGAAAAATTTTGAAAATGGCCGAAATTTACACCAAACCAGAACTCCGGGTCGCGGAACGAGCACCAGAATGAAGGTAAGGTAGGTTAGTGTCAATTTTGATTTTTTAGTAAATTATTTAAAGAGTGGATTTTGAATTAATAATTAATTTAATAAAAACTTTTTGTAAAATTTTACAAGTGTCTGTAAATGAAAACTTTTTCGCGTTTTTGTCAATTTAACTTAGTCAATACGATAGGGGGTGGCTATTTAGGAATTGTCGCGCTGAAAACAGCTTCAAAATGCGCCCCTTGGTTATCGAGTAATTACAATGTATGCAATTGACTACGGGGTATAGGTAGATTTTGTTAGCCGTATTAATTAAAGTGACTACGAATTTTGAGTTTTCTGGTAGCTAGAAGCACGCGCGAGGTGTGGCGCGGGCTATCCAACCGATGAAAAACACTTAGTGTCGCAAGAAGAAAAATTTTGAGTTTTCGTCAAAAAACGTGTTTTTTACAGGAAAAATTTTGAAAATGGCCGAAATTTACACCAAACCAGAACTCCGGGTCGCGGAACGAGCACCAGAATGAGGGTAAGGTAGGTTAGTGTCAATTTTGATTTTTTAATAAATTATTAAACGAGTGGATTTTAAAATAATAATTAATTCAATAAAAACTTTTTGTAAAATTTTACAAGTGTCTGTAAATGAAAACTTTTTCGCGTTTTTGTCAATTTAACTTAGTCAATACGATAGGGGGTGGCTATTTAGGAATTGTCGCGCTGAAAACAGCTTCAAAATGCGCCCCTTGGTTATCGAGTAATTACAATGTATGCAATTGACTACGGGGTATAGGTAGTTTTTCTTAGCCGTATAAATTAAAGTGACAAAGATTTTTGAGTTTTTTGGTAGCTAGAAGCACGCGCGAGGTGTCAAAAGACGCGTCTCGGCGCGGGCTATCCGACCAATGAAAAACACTTACTGTCGCAAGAAGAAAAATTTTGAGTTTTCGTCAAAAAACGTGTTTTTTACAGGAAAAATTTTGAAAATGGCCGAAATTTACACCAAACCAGAACTCCGGGTCGCGGAACGAGCACCAGAATGAGGGTAAGGTAGGTTAGTGTCAATTTTGATTTTTTAGTAAATTATTTAAAGAGTGGATTTTGAATTAATAATTAATTTAATAAAAACTTTTTGTAAAATTTTACAAGTGTCTGTAAATGAAAACTTTTTCGCGTTTTTGTCAATTTAACTTAGTCAATACGATAGGGGGTGGCTATTTAGGAATTGTCGCGCTGAAAACAGCTTCAAAATGCGCCCCTTGGTTATCGAGTAATTACAATGTATGCAATTGACTACGGGGTATAGGTAGATTTTGTTAGCCGTATTAATTAAAGTGACTACGAATTTTGAGTTTTCTGGTAGCTAGAAGCACGCGCGAGGTGTCAAAAGACGCGTCTCGGCGCGGGCTATCCAACCGATGAAAAACACTTAGTGTCGCAAGAAGAAAAATTTTGAGTTTTCGTCAAAAAACGTGTTTTTTACAGGAAAAATTTTGAAAATGGCCGAAATTTACACCAAACCAGAACTCCGGGTCGCGGAACGAGCACCAGAATGAGGGTAAGGTAGGTTAGTGTCAATTTTGATTTTTTAATAAATTATTAAACGAGTGGATTTTAAAATAATAATTAATTCAATAAAAACTTTTTGTAAAATTTTACAAGTGTCTGTAAAGGAAAATTTTTTCGCGTTTTTGTCAATTTAACTTAGTCAATATGGTAGGGGGTGGCTATTTAGGAATTGTCGTGCTGAAAACAGCTTTAAAATGCGCCCCTTGGTTATCGAGTAATTACAATGTTTGCAATTGACTACGGGGTATAGGTAGTTTTTCTTAGCCGTATAAATTAAAGTGACAAAGATTTTTGAGTTTTTTGGTAGCTAGAAGCACGCGCGAGGTGTCAAAAGACGCGTCTCGGCGCGGGCTATCCGACCAATGAAAAACACTTACTGTCGCAAGAAGAAAAATTTTGAGTTTTCGTCAAAAAACGTGTTTTTTACAGGAAAAATTTTGAAAATGGCCGAAATTTACACCAAACCAGAACTCCGGGTCGCGGAACGAGCACCAGAATGAAGGTAAGGTAGGTTAGTGTCAATTTTGATTTTTTAGTAAATTATTTAAAGAGTGGATTTTGAATTAATAATTAATTTAATAAAAACTTTTTGTAAAATTTTACAAGTGTCTGTAAATGAAAACTTTTTCGCGTTTTCGTCAATTTAACTTAGTCAATACGATAGGGGGTGGCTATTTAGGAATTGTCGCGCTGAAAACAGCTTCAAAATGCGCCCCTTGGTTATCGAGTAATTACAATGTATGCAATTGACTACGGGGTATAGGTAGTTTTTCTTAGCCGTATAAATTAAAGTGACAAAGATTTTTGAGTTTTTTGGTAGCTAGAAGCACGCGCGAGGTGTCAAAAGACGCGTCTCGGCGCGGGCTATCCGACCAATGAAAAACACTTACTGTCGCAAGAAGAAAAATTTTGAGTTTTCGTCAAAAAACGTGTTTTTTACAGGAAAAATTTTGAAAATGGCCGAAATTTACACCAAACCAGAACTCCGGGTCGCGGAACGAGCACCAGAATGAGGGTAAGGTAGGTTAGTGTCAATTTTGATTTTTTAGTAAATTATTTAAAGAGTGGATTTTGAATTAATAATTAATTTAATAAAAACTTTTTGTAAAATTTTACAAGTGTCTGTAAATGAAAACTTTTTCGCGTTTTTGTCAATTTAACTTAGTCAATACGATAGGGGGTGGCTATTTAGGAATTGTCGCGCTGAAAACAGCTTCAAAATGCGCCCCTTGGTTATCGAGTAATTACAATGTATGCAATTGACTACGGGGTATAGGTAGATTTTGTTAGCCGTATTAATTAAAGTGACTACGAATTTTGAGTTTTCTGGTAGCTAGAAGCACGCGCGAGGTGTCAAAAGACGCGTCTCGGCGCGGGCTATCCAACCGATGAAAAACACTTAGTGTCGCAAGAAGAAAAATTTTGAGTTTTCGTCAAAAAACGTGTTTTTTACAGGAAAAATTTTGAAAATGGCCGAAATTTACACCAAACCAGAACTCCGGGTCGCGGAACGAGCACCAGAATGAGGGTAAGGTAGGTTAGTGTCAATTTTGATTTTTTAATAAATTATTAAACGAGTGGATTTTAAAATAATAATTAATTCAATAAAAACTTTTTGTAAAATTTTACAAGTGTCTGTAAAGGAAAATTTTTTCGCGTTTTTGTCAATTTAACTTAGTCAATATGGTAGGGGGTGGCTATTTAGGAATTGTCGTGCTGAAAACAGCTTTAAAATGCGCCCCTTGGTTATCGAGTAATTACAATGTTTGCAATTGACTACGGGGTATAGGTAGTTTTTCTTAGCCGTATAAATTAAAGTGACAAAGATTTTTGAGTTTTTTGGTAGCTAGAAGCACGCGCGAGGTGTCAAAAGACGCGTCTCGGCGCGGGCTATCCGACCAATGAAAAACACTTACTGTCGCAAGAAGAAAAATTTTGAGTTTTCGTCAAAAAACGTGTTTTTTACAGGAAAAATTTTGAAAATGGCCGAAATTTACACCAAACCAGAACTCCGGGTCGCGGAACGAGCACCAGAATGAAGGTAAGGTAGGTTAGTGTCAATTTTGATTTTTTAGTAAATTATTTAAAGAGTGGATTTTGAATTAATAATTAATTTAATAAAAACTTTTTGTAAAATTTTACAAGTGTCTGTAAATGAAAACTTTTTCGCGTTTTTGTCAATTTAACTTAGTCAATACGATAGGGGGTGGCTATTTAGGAATTGTCGCGCTGAAAACAGCTTCAAAATGCGCCCCTTGGTTATCGAGTAATTACAATGTATGCAATTGACTACGGGGTATAGGTAGATTTTGTTAGCCGTATTAATTAAAGTGACTACGAATTTTGAGTTTTCTGGTAGCTAGAAGCACGCGCGAGGTGTCAAAAGACGCGTCTCGGCGCGGGCTATCCAACCGATGAAAAACACTTAGTGTCGCAAGAAGAAAAATTTTGAGTTTTCGTCAAAAAACGTGTTTTTTACAGGAAAAATTTTGAAAATGGCCGAAATTTACACCAAACCAGAACTCCGGGTCGCGGAACGAGCACCAGAATGAAGGTAAGGTAGGTTAGTGTCAATTTTGATTTTTTAGTAAATTATTTAAAGAGTGGATTTTGAATTAATAATTAATTTAATAAAAACTTTTTGTAAAATTTTACAAGTGTCTGTAAATGAAAACTTTTTCGCGTTTTCGTCAATTTAACTTAGTCAATACGATAGGGGGTGGCTATTTAGGAATTGTCGCGCTGAAAACAGCTTCAAAATGCGCCCCTTGGTTATCGAGTAATTACAATGTATGCAATTGACTACGGGGTATAGGTAGTTTTTCTTAGCCGTATAAATTAAAGTGACAAAGATTTTTGAGTTTTTTGGTAGCTAGAAGCACGCGCGAGGTGTCAAAAGACGCGTCTCGGCGCGGGCTATCCGACCAATGAAAAACACTTACTGTCGCAAGAAGAAAAATTTTGAGTTTTCGTCAAAAAACGTGTTTTTTACAGGAAAAATTTTGAAAATGGCCGAAATTTACACCAAACCAGAACTCCGGGTCGCGGAACGAGCACCAGAATGAGGGTAAGGTAGGTTAGTGTCAATTTTGATTTTTTAATAAATTATTAAACGAGTGGATTTTAAAATAATAATTAATTCAATAAAAACTTTTTGTAAAATTTTACAAGTGTCTGTAAAGGAAAATTTTTTCGCGTTTTTGTCAATTTAACTTAGTCAATATGGTAGGGGGTGGCTATTTAGGAATTGTCGTGCTGAAAACAGCTTCAAAATGCGCCCCTTGGTTATCGAGTAATTACAATGTTTGCAATTGACTACGGGGTATAGGTAGTTTTTCTTAGCCGTATAAATTAAAGTGACAAAGATTTTTGAGTTTTTTGGTAGCTAGAAGCACGCGCGAGGTGTCAAAAGACGCGTCTCGGCGCGGGCTATCCGACCAATGAAAAACACTTACTGTCGCAAGAAGAAAAATTTTGAGTTTTCGTCAAAAAACGTGTTTTTTACAGGAAAAATTTTGAAAATGGCCGAAATTTACACCAAACCAGAACTCCGGGTCGCGGAACGAGCACCAGAATGAAGGTAAGGTAGGTTAGTGTCAATTTTGATTTTTTAGTAAATTATTTAAAGAGTGGATTTTGAATTAATAATTAATTTAATAAAAACTTTTTGTAAAATTTTACAAGTGTCTGTAAATGAAAACTTTTTCGCGTTTTTGTCAATTTAACTTAGTCAATACGATAGGGGGTGGCTATTTAGGAATTGTCGCGCTGAAAACAGCTTCAAAATGCGCCCCTTGGTTATCGAGTAATTACAATGTATGCAATTGACTACGGGGTATAGGTAGATTTTGTTAGCCGTATTAATTAAAGTGACTACGAATTTTGAGTTTTCTGGTAGCTAGAAGCACGCGCGAGGTGTCAAAAGACGCGTCTCGGCGCGGGCTATCCAACCGATGAAAAACACTTAGTGTCGCAAGAAGAAAAATTTTGAGTTTTCGTCAAAAAACGTGTTTTTTACAGGAAAAATTTTGAAAATGGCCGAAATTTACACCAAACCAGAACTCCGGGTCGCGGAACGAGCACCAGAATGAAGGTAAGGTAGGTTAGTGTCAATTTTGATTTTTTAGTAAATTATTTAAAGAGTGGATTTTGAATTAATAATTAATTTAATAAAAACTTTTTGTAAAATTTTACAAGTGTCTGTAAATGAAAACTTTTTCGCGTTTTCGTCAATTTAACTTAGTCAATACGATAGGGGGTGGCTATTTAGGAATTGTCGCGCTGAAAACAGCTTCAAAATGCGCCCCTTGGTTATCGAGTAATTACAATGTATGCAATTGACTACGGGGTATAGGTAGTTTTTCTTAGCCGTATAAATTAAAGTGACAAAGATTTTTGAGTTTTTTGGTAGCTAGAAGCACGCGCGAGGTGTCAAAAGACGCGTCTCGGCGCGGGCTATCCGACCAATGAAAAACACTTACTGTCGCAAGAAGAAAAATTTTGAGTTTTCGTCAAAAAACGTGTTTTTTACAGGAAAAATTTTGAAAATGGCCGAAATTTACACCAAACCAGAACTCCGGGTCGCGGAACGAGCACCAGAATGAGGGTAAGGTAGGTTAGTGTCAATTTTGATTTTTTAATAAATTATTAAACGAGTGGATTTTAAAATAATAATTAATTCAATAAAAACTTTTTGTAAAATTTTACAAGTGTCTGTAAAGGAAAATTTTTTCGCGTTTTTGTCAATTTAACTTAGTCAATATGGTAGGGGGTGGCTATTTAGGAATTGTCGTGCTGAAAACAGCTTCAAAATGCGCCCCTTGGTTATCGAGTAATTACAATGTTTGCAATTGACTACGGGGTATAGGTAGTTTTTCTTAGCCGTATAAATTAAAGTGACAAAGATTTTTGAGTTTTTTGGTAGCTAGAAGCACGCGCGAGGTGTCAAAAGACGCGTCTCGGCGCGGGCTATCCGACCAATGAAAAACACTTACTGTCGCAAGAAGAAAAATTTTGAGTTTTCGTCAAAAAACGTGTTTTTTACAGGAAAAATTTTGAAAATGGCCGAAATTTACACCAAACCAGAACTCCGGGTCGCGGAACGAGCACCAGAATGAGGGTAAGGTAGGTTAGTGTCAATTTTGATTTTTTAATAAATTATTAAACGAGTGGATTTTAAAATAATAATTAATTCAATAAAAACTTTTTGTAAAATTTTACAAGTGTCTGTAAAGGAAAATTTTTTCGCGTTTTTGTCAATTTAACTTAGTCAATATGGTAGGGGGTGGCTATTTAGGAATTGTCGTGCTGAAAACAGCTTTAAAATGCGCCCCTTGGTTATCGAGTAATTACAATGTTTGCAATTGACTACGGGGTATAGGTAGTTTTTCTTAGCCGTATAAATTAAAGTGACAAAGATTTTTGAGTTTTTTGGTAGCTAGAAGCACGCGCGAGGTGTCAAAAGACGCGTCTCGGCGCGGGCTATCCGACCAATGAAAAACACTTACTGTCGCAAGAAGAAAAATTTTGAGTTTTCGTCAAAAAACGTGTTTTTTACAGGAAAAATTTTGAAAATGGCCGAAATTTACACCAAACCAGAACTCCGGGTCGCGGAACGAGCACCAGAATGAAGGTAAGGTAGGTTAGTGTCAATTTTGATTTTTTAGTAAATTATTTAAAGAGTGGATTTTGAATTAATAATTAATTTAATAAAAACTTTTTGTAAAATTTTACAAGTGTCTGTAAATGAAAACTTTTTCGCGTTTTTGTCAATTTAACTTAGTCAATACGATAGGGGGTGGCTATTTAGGAATTGTCGCGCTGAAAACAGCTTCAAAATGCGCCCCTTGGTTATCGAGTAATTACAATGTATGCAATTGACTACGGGGTATAGGTAGATTTTGTTAGCCGTATTAATTAAAGTGACTACGAATTTTGAGTTTTCTGGTAGCTAGAAGCACGCGCGAGGTGTCAAAAGACGCGTCTCGGCGCGGGCTATCCAACCGATGAAAAACACTTAGTGTCGCAAGAAGAAAAATTTTGAGTTTTCGTCAAAAAACGTGTTTTTTACAGGAAAAATTTTGAAAATGGCCGAAATTTACACCAAACCAGAACTCCGGGTCGCGGAACGAGCACCAGAATGAAGGTAAGGTAGGTTAGTGTCAATTTTGATTTTTTAGTAAATTATTTAAAGAGTGGATTTTGAATTAATAATTAATTTAATAAAAACTTTTTGTAAAATTTTACAAGTGTCTGTAAATGAAAACTTTTTCGCGTTTTCGTCAATTTAACTTAGTCAATACGATAGGGGGTGGCTATTTAGGAATTGTCGCGCTGAAAACAGCTTCAAAATGCGCCCCTTGGTTATCGAGTAATTACAATGTATGCAATTGACTACGGGGTATAGGTAGTTTTTCTTAGCCGTATAAATTAAAGTGACAAAGATTTTTGAGTTTTTTGGTAGCTAGAAGCACGCGCGAGGTGTCAAAAGACGCGTCTCGGCGCGGGCTATCCGACCAATGAAAAACACTTACTGTCGCAAGAAGAAAAATTTTGAGTTTTCGTCAAAAAACGTGTTTTTTACAGGAAAAATTTTGAAAATGGCCGAAATTTACACCAAACCAGAACTCCGGGTCGCGGAACGAGCACCAGAATGAGGGTAAGGTAGGTTAGTGTCAATTTTGATTTTTTAATAAATTATTAAACGAGTGGATTTTAAAATAATAATTAATTCAATAAAAACTTTTTGTAAAATTTTACAAGTGTCTGTAAAGGAAAATTTTTTCGCGTTTTTGTCAATTTAACTTAGTCAATATGGTAGGGGGTGGCTATTTAGGAATTGTCGTGCTGAAAACAGCTTCAAAATGCGCCCCTTGGTTATCGAGTAATTACAATGTTTGCAATTGACTACGGGGTATAGGTAGTTTTTCTTAGCCGTATAAATTAAAGTGACAAAGATTTTTGAGTTTTTTGGTAGCTAGAAGCACGCGCGAGGTGTCAAAAGACGCGTCTCGGCGCGGGCTATCCGACCAATGAAAAACACTTACTGTCGCAAGAAGAAAAATTTTGAGTTTTCGTCAAAAAACGTGTTTTTTACAGGAAAAATTTTGAAAATGGCCGAAATTTACACCAAACCAGAACTCCGGGTCGCGGAACGAGCACCAGAATGAAGGTAAGGTAGGTTAGTGTCAATTTTGATTTTTTAGTAAATTATTTAAAGAGTGGATTTTGAATTAATAATTAATTTAATAAAAACTTTTTGTAAAATTTTACAAGTGTCTGTAAATGAAAACTTTTTCGCGTTTTTGTCAATTTAACTTAGTCAATACGATAGGGGGTGGCTATTTAGGAATTGTCGCGCTGAAAACAGCTTCAAAATGCGCCCCTTGGTTATCGAGTAATTACAATGTATGCAATTGACTACGGGGTATAGGTAGATTTTGTTAGCCGTATTAATTAAAGTGACTACGAATTTTGAGTTTTCTGGTAGCTAGAAGCACGCGCGAGGTGTCAAAAGACGCGTCTCGGCGCGGGCTATCCAACCGATGAAAAACACTTAGTGTCGCAAGAAGAAAAATTTTGAGTTTTCGTCAAAAAACGTGTTTTTTACAGGAAAAATTTTGAAAATGGCCGAAATTTACACCAAACCAGAACTCCGGGTCGCGGAACGAGCACCAGAATGAGGGTAAGGTAGGTTAGTGTCAATTTTGATTTTTTAATAAATTATTAAACGAGTGGATTTTAAAATAATAATTAATTCAATAAAAACTTTTTGTAAAATTTTACAAGTGTCTGTAAATGAAAACTTTTTCGCGTTTTCGTCAATTTAACTTAGTCAATACGATAGGGGGTGGCTATTTAGGAATTGTCGCGCTGAAAACAGCTTCAAAATGCGCCCCTTGGTTATCGAGTAATTACAATGTATGCAATTGACTACGGGGTATAGGTAGTTTTTCTTAGCCGTATAAATTAAAGTGACAAAGATTTTTGAGTTTTTTGGTAGCTAGAAGCACGCGCGAGGTGTCAAAAGACGCGTCTCGGCGCGGGCTATCCGACCAATGAAAAACACTTACTGTCGCAAGAAGAAAAATTTTGAGTTTTCGTCAAAAAACGTGTTTTTTACAGGAAAAATTTTGAAAATGGCCGAAATTTACACCAAACCAGAACTCCGGGTCGCGGAACGAGCACCAGAATGAGGGTAAGGTAGGTTAGTGTCAATTTTGATTTTTTAGTAAATTATTTAAAGAGTGGATTTTGAATTAATAATTAATTTAATAAAAACTTTTTGTAAAATTTTACAAGTGTCTGTAAATGAAAACTTTTTCGCGTTTTTGTCAATTTAACTTAGTCAATACGATAGGGGGTGGCTATTTAGGAATTGTCGCGCTGAAAACAGCTTCAAAATGCGCCCCTTGGTTATCGAGTAATTACAATGTATGCAATTGACTACGGGGTATAGGTAGATTTTGTTAGCCGTATTAATTAAAGTGACTACGAATTTTGAGTTTTCTGGTAGCTAGAAGCACGCGCGAGGTGTCAAAAGACGCGTCTCGGCGCGGGCTATCCAACCGATGAAAAACACTTAGTGTCGCAAGAAGAAAAATTTTGAGTTTTCGTCAAAAAACGTGTTTTTTACAGGAAAAATTTTGAAAATGGCCGAAATTTACACCAAACCAGAACTCCGGGTCGCGGAACGAGCACCAGAATGAGGGTAAGGTAGGTTAGTGTCAATTTTGATTTTTTAATAAATTATTAAACGAGTGGATTTTAAAATAATAATTAATTCAATAAAAACTTTTTGTAAAATTTTACAAGTGTCTGTAAAGGAAAATTTTTTCGCGTTTTTGTCAATTTAACTTAGTCAATATGGTAGGGGGTGGCTATTTAGGAATTGTCGTGCTGAAAACAGCTTTAAAATGCGCCCCTTGGTTATCGAGTAATTACAATGTTTGCAATTGACTACGGGGTATAGGTAGTTTTTCTTAGCCGTATAAATTAAAGTGACAAAGATTTTTGAGTTTTTTGGTAGCTAGAAGCACGCGCGAGGTGTCAAAAGACGCGTCTCGGCGCGGGCTATCCGACCAATGAAAAACACTTACTGTCGCAAGAAGAAAAATTTTGAGTTTTCGTCAAAAAACGTGTTTTTTACAGGAAAAATTTTGAAAATGGCCGAAATTTACACCAAACCAGAACTCCGGGTCGCGGAACGAGCACCAGAATGAAGGTAAGGTAGGTTAGTGTCAATTTTGATTTTTTAGTAAATTATTTAAAGAGTGGATTTTGAATTAATAATTAATTTAATAAAAACTTTTTGTAAAATTTTACAAGTGTCTGTAAATGAAAACTTTTTCGCGTTTTTGTCAATTTAACTTAGTCAATACGATAGGGGGTGGCTATTTAGGAATTGTCGCGCTGAAAACAGCTTCAAAATGCGCCCCTTGGTTATCGAGTAATTACAATGTATGCAATTGACTACGGGGTATAGGTAGATTTTGTTAGCCGTATTAATTAAAGTGACTACGAATTTTGAGTTTTCTGGTAGCTAGAAGCACGCGCGAGGTGTCAAAAGACGCGTCTCGGCGCGGGCTATCCAACCGATGAAAAACACTTAGTGTCGCAAGAAGAAAAATTTTGAGTTTTCGTCAAAAAACGTGTTTTTTACAGGAAAAATTTTGAAAATGGCCGAAATTTACACCAAACCAGAACTCCGGGTCGCGGAACGAGCACCAGAATGAAGGTAAGGTAGGTTAGTGTCAATTTTGATTTTTTAGTAAATTATTTAAAGAGTGGATTTTGAATTAATAATTAATTTAATAAAAACTTTTTGTAAAATTTTACAAGTGTCTGTAAATGAAAACTTTTTCGCGTTTTCGTCAATTTAACTTAGTCAATACGATAGGGGGTGGCTATTTAGGAATTGTCGCGCTGAAAACAGCTTCAAAATGCGCCCCTTGGTTATCGAGTAATTACAATGTATGCAATTGACTACGGGGTATAGGTAGTTTTTCTTAGCCGTATAAATTAAAGTGACAAAGATTTTTGAGTTTTTTGGTAGCTAGAAGCACGCGCGAGGTGTCAAAAGACGCGTCTCGGCGCGGGCTATCCGACCAATGAAAAACACTTACTGTCGCAAGAAGAAAAATTTTGAGTTTTCGTCAAAAAACGTGTTTTTTACAGGAAAAATTTTGAAAATGGCCGAAATTTACACCAAACCAGAACTCCGGGTCGCGGAACGAGCACCAGATGAGGGTAAGGTAGGTTAGTGTCAATTTTGATTTTTTAATAAATTATTAAACGAGTGGATTTTAAAATAATAATTAATTCAATAAAAACTTTTTGTAAAATTTTACAAGTGTCTGTAAAGGAAAATTTTTTCGCGTTTTTGTCAATTTAACTTAGTCAATATGGTAGGGGGTGGCTATTTAGGAATTGTCGTGCTGAAAACAGCTTCAAAATGCGCCCCTTGGTTATCGAGTAATTACAATGTTTGCAATTGACTACGGGGTATAGGTAGTTTTTCTTAGCCGTATAAATTAAAGTGACAAAGATTTTTGAGTTTTTTGGTAGCTAGAAGCACGCGCGAGGTGTCAAAAGACGCGTCTCGGCGCGGGCTATCCGACCAATGAAAAACACTTACTGTCGCAAGAAGAAAAATTTTGAGTTTTCGTCAAAAAACGTGTTTTTTACAGGAAAAATTTTGAAAATGGCCGAAATTTACACCAAACCAGAACTCCGGGTCGCGGAACGAGCACCAGAATGAAGGTAAGGTAGGTTAGTGTCAATTTTGATTTTTTAGTAAATTATTTAAAGAGTGGATTTTGAATTAATAATTAATTTAATAAAAACTTTTTGTAAAATTTTACAAGTGTCTGTAAATGAAAACTTTTTCGCGTTTTTGTCAATTTAACTTAGTCAATACGATAGGGGGTGGCTATTTAGGAATTGTCGCGCTGAAAACAGCTTCAAAATGCGCCCCTTGGTTATCGAGTAATTACAATGTATGCAATTGACTACGGGGTATAGGTAGATTTTGTTAGCCGTATTAATTAAAGTGACTACGAATTTTGAGTTTTCTGGTAGCTAGAAGCACGCGCGAGGTGTCAAAAGACGCGTCTCGGCGCGGGCTATCCAACCGATGAAAAACACTTAGTGTCGCAAGAAGAAAAATTTTGAGTTTTCGTCAAAAAACGTGTTTTTTACAGGAAAAATTTTGAAAATGGCCGAAATTTACACCAAACCAGAACTCCGGGTCGCGGAACGAGCACCAGAATGAGGGTAAGGTAGGTTAGTGTCAATTTTGATTTTTTAATAAATTATTAAACGAGTGGATTTTAAAATAATAATTAATTCAATAAAAACTTTTTGTAAAATTTTACAAGTGTCTGTAAATGAAAACTTTTTCGCGTTTTCGTCAATTTAACTTAGTCAATACGATAGGGGGTGGCTATTTAGGAATTGTCGCGCTGAAAACAGCTTCAAAATGCGCCCCTTGGTTATCGAGTAATTACAATGTATGCAATTGACTACGGGGTATAGGTAGTTTTTCTTAGCCGTATAAATTAAAGTGACAAAGATTTTTGAGTTTTTTGGTAGCTAGAAGCACGCGCGAGGTGTCAAAAGACGCGTCTCGGCGCGGGCTATCCGACCAATGAAAAACACTTACTGTCGCAAGAAGAAAAATTTTGAGTTTTCGTCAAAAAACGTGTTTTTTACAGGAAAAATTTTGAAAATGGCCGAAATTTACACCAAACCAGAACTCCGGGTCGCGGAACGAGCACCAGAATGAGGGTAAGGTAGGTTAGTGTCAATTTTGATTTTTTAATAAATTATTAAACGAGTGGATTTTAAAATAATAATTAATTCAATAAAAACTTTTTGTAAAATTTTACAAGTGTCTGTAAAGGAAAATTTTTTCGCGTTTTTGTCAATTTAACTTAGTCAATATGGTAGGGGGTGGCTATTTAGGAATTGTCGTGCTGAAAACAGCTTCAAAATGCGCCCCTTGGTTATCGAGTAATTACAATGTTTGCAATTGACTACGGGGTATAGGTAGTTTTTCTTAGCCGTATAAATTAAAGTGACAAAGATTTTTGAGTTTTTTGGTAGCTAGAAGCACGCGCGAGGTGTCAAAAGACGCGTCTCGGCGCGGGCTATCCGACCAATGAAAAACACTTACTGTCGCAAGAAGAAAAATTTTGAGTTTTCGTCAAAAAACGTGTTTTTTACAGGAAAAATTTTGAAAATGGCCGAAATTTACACCAAACCAGAACTCCGGGTCGCGGAACGAGCACCAGAATGAAGGTAAGGTAGGTTAGTGTCAATTTTGATTTTTTAGTAAATTATTTAAAGAGTGGATTTTGAATTAATAATTAATTTAATAAAAACTTTTTGTAAAATTTTACAAGTGTCTGTAAATGAAAACTTTTTCGCGTTTTTGTCAATTTAACTTAGTCAATACGATAGGGGGTGGCTATTTAGGAATTGTCGCGCTGAAAACAGCTTCAAAATGCGCCCCTTGGTTATCGAGTAATTACAATGTATGCAATTGACTACGGGGTATAGGTAGATTTTGTTAGCCGTATTAATTAAAGTGACTACGAATTTTGAGTTTTCTGGTAGCTAGAAGCACGCGCGAGGTGTCAAAAGACGCGTCTCGGCGCGGGCTATCCAACCGATGAAAAACACTTAGTGTCGCAAGAAGAAAAATTTTGAGTTTTCGTCAAAAAACGTGTTTTTTACAGGAAAAATTTTGAAAATGGCCGAAATTTACACCAAACCAGAACTCCGGGTCGCGGAACGAGCACCAGAATGAGGGTAAGGTAGGTTAGTGTCAATTTTGATTTTTTAATAAATTATTAAACGAGTGGATTTTAAAATAATAATTAATTCAATAAAAACTTTTTGTAAAATTTTACAAGTGTCTGTAAAGGAAAATTTTTTCGCGTTTTTGTCAATTTAACTTAGTCAATATGGTAGGGGGTGGCTATTTAGGAATTGTCGTGCTGAAAACAGCTTTAAAATGCGCCCCTTGGTTATCGAGTAATTACAATGTTTGCAATTGACTACGGGGTATAGGTAGTTTTTCTTAGCCGTATAAATTAAAGTGACAAAGATTTTTGAGTTTTTTGGTAGCTAGAAGCACGCGCGAGGTGTCAAAAGACGCGTCTCGGCGCGGGCTATCCGACCAATGAAAAACACTTACTGTCGCAAGAAGAAAAATTTTGAGTTTTCGTCAAAAAACGTGTTTTTTACAGGAAAAATTTTGAAAATGGCCGAAATTTACACCAAACCAGAACTCCGGGTCGCGGAACGAGCACCAGAATGAAGGTAAGGTAGGTTAGTGTCAATTTTGATTTTTTAGTAAATTATTTAAAGAGTGGATTTTGAATTAATAATTAATTTAATAAAAACTTTTTGTAAAATTTTACAAGTGTCTGTAAATGAAAACTTTTTCGCGTTTTTGTCAATTTAACTTAGTCAATACGATAGGGGGTGGCTATTTAGGAATTGTCGCGCTGAAAACAGCTTCAAAATGCGCCCCTTGGTTATCGAGTAATTACAATGTATGCAATTGACTACGGGGTATAGGTAGATTTTGTTAGCCGTATTAATTAAAGTGACTACGAATTTTGAGTTTTCTGGTAGCTAGAAGCACGCGCGAGGTGTCAAAAGACGCGTCTCGGCGCGGGCTATCCAACCGATGAAAAACACTTAGTGTCGCAAGAAGAAAAATTTTGAGTTTTCGTCAAAAAACGTGTTTTTTACAGGAAAAATTTTGAAAATGGCCGAAATTTACACCAAACCAGAACTCCGGGTCGCGGAACGAGCACCAGAATGAAGGTAAGGTAGGTTAGTGTCAATTTTGATTTTTTAGTAAATTATTTAAAGAGTGGATTTTGAATTAATAATTAATTTAATAAAAACTTTTTGTAAAATTTTACAAGTGTCTGTAAATGAAAACTTTTTCGCGTTTTCGTCAATTTAACTTAGTCAATACGATAGGGGGTGGCTATTTAGGAATTGTCGCGCTGAAAACAGCTTCAAAATGCGCCCCTTGGTTATCGAGTAATTACAATGTATGCAATTGACTACGGGGTATAGGTAGTTTTTCTTAGCCGTATAAATTAAAGTGACAAAGATTTTTGAGTTTTTTGGTAGCTAGAAGCACGCGCGAGGTGTCAAAAGACGCGTCTCGGCGCGGGCTATCCGACCAATGAAAAACACTTACTGTCGCAAGAAGAAAAATTTTGAGTTTTCGTCAAAAAACGTGTTTTTTACAGGAAAAATTTTGAAAATGGCCGAAATTTACACCAAACCAGAACTCCGGGTCGCGGAACGAGCACCAGAATGAGGGTAAGGTAGGTTAGTGTCAATTTTGATTTTTTAATAAATTATTAAACGAGTGGATTTTAAAATAATAATTAATTCAATAAAAACTTTTTGTAAAATTTTACAAGTGTCTGTAAAGGAAAATTTTTTCGCGTTTTTGTCAATTTAACTTAGTCAATATGGTAGGGGGTGGCTATTTAGGAATTGTCGTGCTGAAAACAGCTTCAAAATGCGCCCCTTGGTTATCGAGTAATTACAATGTTTGCAATTGACTACGGGGTATAGGTAGTTTTTCTTAGCCGTATAAATTAAAGTGACAAAGATTTTTGAGTTTTTTGGTAGCTAGAAGCACGCGCGAGGTGTCAAAAGACGCGTCTCGGCGCGGGCTATCCGACCAATGAAAAACACTTACTGTCGCAAGAAGAAAAATTTTGAGTTTTCGTCAAAAAACGTGTTTTTTACAGGAAAAATTTTGAAAATGGCCGAAATTTACACCAAACCAGAACTCCGGGTCGCGGAACGAGCACCAGAATGAAGGTAAGGTAGGTTAGTGTCAATTTTGATTTTTTAGTAAATTATTTAAAGAGTGGATTTTGAATTAATAATTAATTTAATAAAAACTTTTTGTAAAATTTTACAAGTGTCTGTAAATGAAAACTTTTTCGCGTTTTTGTCAATTTAACTTAGTCAATACGATAGGGGGTGGCTATTTAGGAATTGTCGCGCTGAAAACAGCTTCAAAATGCGCCCCTTGGTTATCGAGTAATTACAATGTATGCAATTGACTACGGGGTATAGGTAGATTTTGTTAGCCGTATTAATTAAAGTGACTACGAATTTTGAGTTTTCTGGTAGCTAGAAGCACGCGCGAGGTGTCAAAAGACGCGTCTCGGCGCGGGCTATCCAACCGATGAAAAACACTTAGTGTCGCAAGAAGAAAAATTTTGAGTTTTCGTCAAAAAACGTGTTTTTTACAGGAAAAATTTTGAAAATGGCCGAAATTTACACCAAACCAGAACTCCGGGTCGCGGAACGAGCACCAGAATGAGGGTAAGGTAGGTTAGTGTCAATTTTGATTTTTTAATAAATTATTAAACGAGTGGATTTTAAAATAATAATTAATTCAATAAAAACTTTTTGTAAAATTTTACAAGTGTCTGTAAAGGAAAATTTTTTCGCGTTTTTGTCAATTTAACTTAGTCAATATGGTAGGGGGTGGCTATTTAGGAATTGTCGTGCTGAAAACAGCTTTAAAATGCGCCCCTTGGTTATCGAGTAATTACAATGTTTGCAATTGACTACGGGGTATAGGTAGTTTTTCTTAGCCGTATAAATTAAAGTGACAAAGATTTTTGAGTTTTTTGGTAGCTAGAAGCACGCGCGAGGTGTCAAAAGACGCGTCTCGGCGCGGGCTATCCGACCAATGAAAAACACTTACTGTCGCAAGAAGAAAAATTTTGAGTTTTCGTCAAAAAACGTGTTTTTTACAGGAAAAATTTTGAAAATGGCCGAAATTTACACCAAACCAGAACTCCGGGTCGCGGAACGAGCACCAGAATGAAGGTAAGGTAGGTTAGTGTCAATTTTGATTTTTTAGTAAATTATTTAAAGAGTGGATTTTGAATTAATAATTAATTTAATAAAAACTTTTTGTAAAATTTTACAAGTGTCTGTAAATGAAAACTTTTTCGCGTTTTTGTCAATTTAACTTAGTCAATACGATAGGGGGTGGCTATTTAGGAATTGTCGCGCTGAAAACAGCTTCAAAATGCGCCCCTTGGTTATCGAGTAATTACAATGTATGCAATTGACTACGGGGTATAGGTAGATTTTGTTAGCCGTATTAATTAAAGTGACTACGAATTTTGAGTTTTCTGGTAGCTAGAAGCACGCGCGAGGTGTCAAAAGACGCGTCTCGGCGCGGGCTATCCAACCGATGAAAAACACTTAGTGTCGCAAGAAGAAAAATTTTGAGTTTTCGTCAAAAAACGTGTTTTTTACAGGAAAAATTTTGAAAATGGCCGAAATTTACACCAAACCAGAACTCCGGGTCGCGGAACGAGCACCAGAATGAAGGTAAGGTAGGTTAGTGTCAATTTTGATTTTTTAGTAAATTATTTAAAGAGTGGATTTTGAATTAATAATTAATTTAATAAAAACTTTTTGTAAAATTTTACAAGTGTCTGTAAATGAAAACTTTTTCGCGTTTTCGTCAATTTAACTTAGTCAATACGATAGGGGGTGGCTATTTAGGAATTGTCGCGCTGAAAACAGCTTCAAAATGCGCCCCTTGGTTATCGAGTAATTACAATGTATGCAATTGACTACGGGGTATAGGTAGTTTTTCTTAGCCGTATAAATTAAAGTGACAAAGATTTTTGAGTTTTTTGGTAGCTAGAAGCACGCGCGAGGTGTCAAAAGACGCGTCTCGGCGCGGGCTATCCGACCAATGAAAAACACTTACTGTCGCAAGAAGAAAAATTTTGAGTTTTCGTCAAAAAACGTGTTTTTTACAGGAAAAATTTTGAAAATGGCCGAAATTTACACCAAACCAGAACTCCGGGTCGCGGAACGAGCACCAGAATGAGGGTAAGGTAGGTTAGTGTCAATTTTGATTTTTTAATAAATTATTAAACGAGTGGATTTTAAAATAATAATTAATTCAATAAAAACTTTTTGTAAAATTTTACAAGTGTCTGTAAAGGAAAATTTTTTCGCGTTTTTGTCAATTTAACTTAGTCAATATGGTAGGGGGTGGCTATTTAGGAATTGTCGTGCTGAAAACAGCTTCAAAATGCGCCCCTTGGTTATCGAGTAATTACAATGTTTGCAATTGACTACGGGGTATAGGTAGTTTTTCTTAGCCGTATAAATTAAAGTGACAAAGATTTTTGAGTTTTTTGGTAGCTAGAAGCACGCGCGAGGTGTCAAAAGACGCGTCTCGGCGCGGGCTATCCGACCAATGAAAAACACTTACTGTCGCAAGAAGAAAAATTTTGAGTTTTCGTCAAAAAACGTGTTTTTTACAGGAAAAATTTTGAAAATGGCCGAAATTTACACCAAACCAGAACTCCGGGTCGCGGAACGAGCACCAGAATGAAGGTAAGGTAGGTTAGTGTCAATTTTGATTTTTTAGTAAATTATTTAAAGAGTGGATTTTGAATTAATAATTAATTTAATAAAAACTTTTTGTAAAATTTTACAAGTGTCTGTAAATGAAAACTTTTTCGCGTTTTTGTCAATTTAACTTAGTCAATACGATAGGGGGTGGCTATTTAGGAATTGTCGCGCTGAAAACAGCTTCAAAATGCGCCCCTTGGTTATCGAGTAATTACAATGTATGCAATTGACTACGGGGTATAGGTAGATTTTGTTAGCCGTATTAATTAAAGTGACTACGAATTTTGAGTTTTCTGGTAGCTAGAAGCACGCGCGAGGTGTCAAAAGACGCGTCTCGGCGCGGGCTATCCAACCGATGAAAAACACTTAGTGTCGCAAGAAGAAAAATTTTGAGTTTTCGTCAAAAAACGTGTTTTTTACAGGAAAAATTTTGAAAATGGCCGAAATTTACACCAAACCAGAACTCCGGGTCGCGGAACGAGCACCAGAATGAGGGTAAGGTAGGTTAGTGTCAATTTTGATTTTTTAATAAATTATTAAACGAGTGGATTTTAAAATAATAATTAATTCAATAAAAACTTTTTGTAAAATTTTACAAGTGTCTGTAAAGGAAAATTTTTTCGCGTTTTTGTCAATTTAACTTAGTCAATATGGTAGGGGGTGGCTATTTAGGAATTGTCGTGCTGAAAACAGCTTTAAAATGCGCCCCTTGGTTATCGAGTAATTACAATGTTTGCAATTGACTACGGGGTATAGGTAGTTTTTCTTAGCCGTATAAATTAAAGTGACAAAGATTTTTGAGTTTTTTGGTAGCTAGAAGCACGCGCGAGGTGTCAAAAGACGCGTCTCGGCGCGGGCTATCCGACCAATGAAAAACACTTACTGTCGCAAGAAGAAAAATTTTGAGTTTTCGTCAAAAAACGTGTTTTTTACAGGAAAAATTTTGAAAATGGCCGAAATTTACACCAAACCAGAACTCCGGGTCGCGGAACGAGCACCAGAATGAAGGTAAGGTAGGTTAGTGTCAATTTTGATTTTTTAGTAAATTATTTAAAGAGTGGATTTTGAATTAATAATTAATTTAATAAAAACTTTTTGTAAAATTTTACAAGTGTCTGTAAATGAAAACTTTTTCGCGTTTTTGTCAATTTAACTTAGTCAATACGATAGGGGGTGGCTATTTAGGAATTGTCGCGCTGAAAACAGCTTCAAAATGCGCCCCTTGGTTATCGAGTAATTACAATGTATGCAATTGACTACGGGGTATAGGTAGATTTTGTTAGCCGTATTAATTAAAGTGACTACGAATTTTGAGTTTTCTGGTAGCTAGAAGCACGCGCGAGGTGTCAAAAGACGCGTCTCGGCGCGGGCTATCCAACCGATGAAAAACACTTAGTGTCGCAAGAAGAAAAATTTTGAGTTTTCGTCAAAAAACGTGTTTTTTACAGGAAAAATTTTGAAAATGGCCGAAATTTACACCAAACCAGAACTCCGGGTCGCGGAACGAGCACCAGAATGAAGGTAAGGTAGGTTAGTGTCAATTTTGATTTTTTAGTAAATTATTTAAAGAGTGGATTTTGAATTAATAATTAATTTAATAAAAACTTTTTGTAAAATTTTACAAGTGTCTGTAAATGAAAACTTTTTCGCGTTTTCGTCAATTTAACTTAGTCAATACGATAGGGGGTGGCTATTTAGGAATTGTCGCGCTGAAAACAGCTTCAAAATGCGCCCCTTGGTTATCGAGTAATTACAATGTATGCAATTGACTACGGGGTATAGGTAGTTTTTCTTAGCCGTATAAATTAAAGTGACAAAGATTTTTGAGTTTTTTGGTAGCTAGAAGCACGCGCGAGGTGTCAAAAGACGCGTCTCGGCGCGGGCTATCCGACCAATGAAAAACACTTACTGTCGCAAGAAGAAAAATTTTGAGTTTTCGTCAAAAAACGTGTTTTTTACAGGAAAAATTTTGAAAATGGCCGAAATTTACACCAAACCAGAACTCCGGGTCGCGGAACGAGCACCAGAATGAGGGTAAGGTAGGTTAGTGTCAATTTTGATTTTTTAATAAATTATTAAACGAGTGGATTTTAAAATAATAATTAATTCAATAAAAACTTTTTGTAAAATTTTACAAGTGTCTGTAAAGGAAAATTTTTTCGCGTTTTTGTCAATTTAACTTAGTCAATATGGTAGGGGGTGGCTATTTAGGAATTGTCGTGCTGAAAACAGCTTCAAAATGCGCCCCTTGGTTATCGAGTAATTACAATGTTTGCAATTGACTACGGGGTATAGGTAGTTTTTCTTAGCCGTATAAATTAAAGTGACAAAGATTTTTGAGTTTTTTGGTAGCTAGAAGCACGCGCGAGGTGTCAAAAGACGCGTCTCGGCGCGGGCTATCCGACCAATGAAAAACACTTACTGTCGCAAGAAGAAAAATTTTGAGTTTTCGTCAAAAAACGTGTTTTTTACAGGAAAAATTTTGAAAATGGCCGAAATTTACACCAAACCAGAACTCCGGGTCGCGGAACGAGCACCAGAATGAAGGTAAGGTAGGTTAGTGTCAATTTTGATTTTTTAGTAAATTATTTAAAGAGTGGATTTTGAATTAATAATTAATTTAATAAAAACTTTTTGTAAAATTTTACAAGTGTCTGTAAATGAAAACTTTTTCGCGTTTTTGTCAATTTAACTTAGTCAATACGATAGGGGGTGGCTATTTAGGAATTGTCGCGCTGAAAACAGCTTCAAAATGCGCCCCTTGGTTATCGAGTAATTACAATGTATGCAATTGACTACGGGGTATAGGTAGATTTTGTTAGCCGTATTAATTAAAGTGACTACGAATTTTGAGTTTTCTGGTAGCTAGAAGCACGCGCGAGGTGTCAAAAGACGCGTCTCGGCGCGGGCTATCCAACCGATGAAAAACACTTAGTGTCGCAAGAAGAAAAATTTTGAGTTTTCGTCAAAAAACGTGTTTTTTACAGGAAAAATTTTGAAAATGGCCGAAATTTACACCAAACCAGAACTCCGGGTCGCGGAACGAGCACCAGAATGAGGGTAAGGTAGGTTAGTGTCAATTTTGATTTTTTAATA